>ML420171.1:8967-41884 GCA_005239525.1 Nicotiana knightiana
GTGGGAATTGGCTTTTGGAATATGCACTTCAAAGGATCTAGCCTCGTGATGAGGTAGGTGGTGTAAGCCAGTAGATAATGTCTGAGTTTTTGAGCTACCCAAGTTAGAGCGCAGCAAGTCTTTTCTAACTAAGAGTATTTGGCCTCGTAACTTGTGAATTTCTTACTTAAGTAATAAATGGCTTGCTCTTTCCGTCCGGTCGCATCGTGTTGCCCGAGAATACACCCAAAGGAATTTTCTAGCACCGTCAGGTATAGGAACAAAGGCCTCCTTGGTTCTGGTGGGACTAATACCGGTGGGTTTGACAGATATTCTTTGATCTTGTCAAAAGCGCCCTGACATTCGTCTGTCCACGTAGACCCACAGAAATTCGTCAGAAGCAAAACCAAAGAAGAGCACCAACTGAGAAGACCCACAGAAAAGAAAACTCCAAGAGTTCTTGAGAAAAAAAAAATTTCCTCCTACTGATTTGTTTTGGACCTTTTGAATAAAGAACTGTTCTGATTTTTGTTTCCAGTGTTCAGTAAAAAAGAACAGTTTTAGAGTGTAGAGTGAACTTTCAAAGTGTCCAAAAATCCAAAACAGAAAAATCCTCCTTTCTAAAGGGAAGGTGGTCCTATTTATATATTATTTGGGAATGAGGTATCCTGTGGTATATTTCCATTTCTGAAGCTGAAATAGTACATAGGGCAGCTGTCACCCTTATCCTTTGGGACAGCTGCCCCTATTCTAGAACTATCTTACCCATTAAAAGACTCTCTTACCCATTAAAAGACTCCCTTACCCTTAAAATCTGACTTCCTTAATATATGATTCCTCATGTACCCCTTTGAAGCCCCTATATTTACTATTAGGTAACCAGGGTTACTTACTTGGGTTACTATTTAACTATGGTTAACTGACACTAGTTATGCCCTTTAGGTGACAACTAGTTGTTCTTAACTAAGGTTGAGTTAATTAATGAAAGGTTAATTGATTAAATGCCTAGAGTTAGTTTCATACTACTTACTTATGTTTAAATCAATTAATTAAAGTAAACCAATTAGTTTTGACTTCTTAAATTAAGTTAACTGATTTAGTTTAATTAAGTCAACTCACTTACCTAAAATCAGAAACTTAACTGATTATCAGGCCTAGGTTAAATGATTTGTTGGAGTTAATTAGTCTTAAATTAATTACCTTAGGCAGATCTTTGGACTTAGTTAGTTGTTTAAGAGACTATTAGACTAGGTTAATCTATTAAACAAGTGATTATGGGAAATTATTGTTAACTAACTTAGTCTTGATAAGTCTAGGTTAAATCATGACGAAACATTGTTTTAGAACTGAGTATTTAGCCTAATTGGTTTATTAGTCTTCTAATTATCAACTGATTTTTTAGGATTTTGGTTGGTTTGTTTAGACTTAGTCAGTGTTCTTGTATTAAAGTGTTTAAGTTTTCACTTGTGCCTAAGGGGAATTAGTTTGTTTGAGTTAATTGAATACGACAATCTAAACTAAGAGTCGCCATTTAACCCATGATTAACTGGAGGTTAACATCTAATTGAGACTAATAATAGAGGCAGCAAAAATCAAAGCTAAAACAAACGACGACCTCAAACAAAATATGAACAAAACAACAAAACATGAACAAAACAACTAATAGGGGCTGTTTTACTAACAAAACATTTTAACCTATGAATTCAGGGATTTAATCGATCAGTTGTTCATGCTCGTTTATTGACAGAATTTACCAATCATAAAAATGTTTGGAAATTAGCAGAGAAAGGAAACTAAACAAAACCCAACGCTAATCTTGGTCATACAAATTACTAAATTTAAACAGTTAAATCATACAAAATAGTGACAAAAATCTAAGCTAAATCCATTTGGAAAAAACGGAAAACATGAATAGGTAAAAGGAAAAATAAAGGGAAACAATAAGCATCTAGGGCCTATTTATGCTAACAAATCAAGAAACACATAGAAAAGAAATGGGGATACCCGTTTGAGGGGTTTGGACGAACTACGGCGACTAACCGAAGTTAAGCCGGACTACGGCGACATCCAAAAGTGACCCTTACTCACATGAATCAACGGCTCTTGTCAAGAGCCATCGACTCATGTGAGTTTGAGTCACAGAGCCGCTTGGATTCGCCATTAGCATACATTAGGGTTCTGACAGCTTCTTAGATCTGGAATCGACGGGATTCGAATGGGTTTTTAGGGAAGCTGATGGTGGGATGGGGTTAAGGGGGAGGAGAGGACCATAGGGTGAAAGTTTGGGGGTGATTGGAGGAGGTCCGGTGGCCGGACGGCGGTGGGATTCTGGGGCGGCTAGGGTTTTTAGAGAGAGGAGAGAGAGAGAGACGGATGGAGAGGGGGTTAGGATTTGGTGAAATGAAAGGGGTGGGGTTTGGTTAGGACACTTATATAGTTTAGAGGTGTGGGGTTCGAAACTGTTGGATCGAAATGATTCAACGACTGGGGTTTGATGGGGCGAAACGGTGTCGTTTGGTTGTTACGGGGGACAGGCCGGGTTAAGGGGTTTGGGCTGGAGTGTTTGGTGTTAGGGAGAAAGGAGTTTCGGCCTGGGTAATTTGGCCCAGGTCCGATTTTAAACCTATTTTAACTCTAACACTTATTAAAAAAATGTAGTGATTAATTCTAACTTAGTTTTTGTCTAATTATAAATTAATTAAGAGTAATATCATTTGATTTAATACTCATATCATTTAAGGAACAAATTTCACAATTTTGNATTTACAGATTAATCAAGAATGACACGACCAATTCTATATTCCTAATTCAACCCGTGTTTTATCGAATAAAAGATGATTAATTTTTGTAGTAATTAGTTATTAAAACTACATTACGTTAAATGCTCGTCATTTGTCTACCATTTAATTAATTATAACCAATAACTTCACAATGCAAAATTTCAATGATTTTGAAAGATGAATTATGGATATGCAAGCAATGCAGATAATTCACAATTAATTACTAAAAAAATCAATCAATATTCATAAAATCAATTGATTTATTGGGACTTTTATAGGATGATACGGCGAGTAAAAATCACATGCTCACAAATACAACAGTAAAAAGCGCCTAAAATCAGGGCAGTCTAGCTGTACGGGCATGTGTTCTATTATGCGGCGCCTTTGTGATGTTCCTTGGAAGGGAGACGTAAGGCTAAGTAACTGATCCCAGTACAGCTGTTGTCCGCCACCTGAGGTTCCCTCTGTAGGCTAGACGAGATTGTTAGTGCCGTACGAAAAAACTGATGTCAAGAACAATTGAGAGAACAGTAAAAAGAATTGAAAGAAAGCTTGATTGCATAAATGAAAGCTATTGCAAAAGAAGGCAATGCGGTGTCGAAGGGGAGAGACACCAGTAAAGATAATTGCTTGCTAGAAAGTTTTGATTGCTTGATCCTCCCTAATAATGCTTAAAAAAAATAAACCAAAGCTACATGACTTGACCTAGTTAAGCTAGAGGAACATAATGAAATTACATGGAATAAAACTACTTTATATTTACAATGAAAAGGAATTAGTTTCCTACAAGGTAGAAACAAGTCTGTTGTCAGCAACTTTGTCTCTGGCATCACGATCTGCGCGCGGTGCATTGTCTGCGCGCGGCGCATTTGGCAGCTGCTTGCGGCTGGGCGCTAGCGAGGGATATCGGTGGGGAGACAGAGGCACATGCGCATTTGTCACTTGGCGAAGCCAAGACCACGGGGCCGTCTGTGGCGCTAGGCGTTGGGAGGCTTGCCAGGATGCCACGGAGCACGTCCAAGGGGTCATGGGGCATGGCTAGAAAGCCGCCCATGACATTCTCCCCCACCTGAGTTGGCAACGTCCTCGGCGCCTTACTTGCAAAATAATCTTCAATTAGGCTCTTATAGGCTTTGAGGTTTGTACCCCTCTCCCAAGTATTCTCCTCTGCATCACACCCTTGCCATTTCACCAAAAACTCTTGGTGATCCTTCCTTGAGGCATGAATAACCCGATCACCCAGAATAGTTTCGGCATGCCTTTTCCCGGTTGAATTAGGGCCTCGAATACTGGGTATTGTGAGTTGGCTCCGTGAAGGATCCTCCGTGTCTTCCCGAAAAGGTTTCAGAAGACTGACATGGAAGACAGGATGGATTTTCCACCAAGCAGGGGTATCCATCCGGTATGCAACTTTCCCAATGCGTATTTCAATGGACAAAGGTCCAATATATTTTTGCAATAGGCGAGGGTCATGGACCCCTGCAAACAAGTACCGCTTTGGGATTTTGACCATCACTTTGTCTCCTACTTGGTATTCAACAAAGCGACGATTCTGATCAGCATGCCTCTTCATCCGTTTTTGGGCTTTGACAAGATAGCTCTGCACTATCTCCATTCCCTTCCATTCTTTTGAGAAGCTAGCAACACGAGGAGATTTGGACATATTTGGTGCATTCACGGTGTGTGGGAGTAGCGGTTGCTGTCCAGTATCAATTTCAAAAGCGTTTTTTGTTTGTACTAGAGCTCTTTTGTGAATTGAAACACAGTTGAGCAGCATCCAGAAACTTCACCCAATTCTTTTGTGATCCAGTAACAAAGTGGCAGAGATATTCCTCCAACATACCATTGAATCGATCCGTCTGACCATCAGATTGCGGATGAAAGCTTGAGCTATGACTCAATTTGACTCGAGGCACTTAAATAGTTGGGTCCAAAAGTTGCTAGTGAAGCGTGAATAGTGATCACTAACGATGTCTTTGGGCAGGCCCCAATATTTGACGACATGGGAGAAAAAGAGTCGAGTTGTATCTTCTGCTGATATATATTGAGGTGCTGCAATAAAGGTGGCATACTTGGAAAACCGATCCATCACAACCAAGATAGTTGTGAGTTCTCCGACCTTGGGAAATCCGGTGATGAAATCCAGAGACACGCTTTCCCAAGGTCTCTTTGGAACAGCTAGTGGTTCCAAGAGTCCCGCTTGTGTCAAGCGGTCGGACTTGTCCTTCTGGCATACTAAACAAGTCCTCACATACTGAGCGACGTCGTCGGCCATTTGAGACCAATAATATATACGGCGAAGTAATTCCATGGTGCGTTCTTCGCCGGGAAGGCCGGCCCACAGAGTGTCGTGACATTCTGCCAAAAGAGTTCTTCACAGATCTCCTCCTTTAGGAACATATAGTCGATTCCCTTTTACCTTCAGGAACCCATCCTCCATGTAGAGCTGGTGAGTTTTGCCCTGTCCTACTAGATCAACCAAATACTGTGCAGCAGGATCCCTGATGAGTAGATCTTGTATCTGGTCTTTTATAGTGGTAGCTACTTCACTCCCCCTTAAGGTGGCGAGTAGGCACACTCACGCTAGATCAGTTCTCCGACTGAGCGCATCAGCAACATGATTAGTCTTCCCACTTCGTTACTCCAGGTTGAAGTGAAATTCTGCTAGGAGTTCCTGCCATCGGGCCTGTCGGCCATTCAGCTTCGGCTGGGTCATGAAATGACTAACACCTGTGTTGTCTATCTTGACCACGAAAGGGGATCCCATCAGATAATGCCTCCAAAGGCGTAAGTAATGAACGACATCCAGTAGCTCTTTCTCATGGGCGGCATAGCACCACTCTGTATCCTTCAGCTTCCGGCTCTCATATGTTACGGGATACACGTCTTATAGCAAGACTCCGCCAAGAGCATAGTCGGAAGCATCCGTTTGTACCTCGAATGGCTTGGCCAAATCAGGAAGGGCCAAGACGGGGCTATTAGACATAGCCGCTTTTAATGCGTTGAAGGCCTCCGCTCATCTAGGACCCCAATCTCAAGGCGTGACCTTCTTGAGGAGTTCTATCAATGGCACTGCGATAAGGGAGTAACTCTTCACAAATCGCCGATAGAAATTGCATAGGCCAAGAAACACCCTCAAGGCGTGGATATCCTTAGGTGGCGGCCAATCTGTGATGGCTTGGATCTTTTGATTGTCCATCTTGATCTGCCCTTCCTCAATAACATGTCCGAGGAAGTTGATCTGTTTTTGAGCAATGGATCACTTGGATAGCTTTGCGTATAATTCATGCTCCCGCAACCGGGCTAGGACCTTCCGGTAAATGCTCCAGGTGTTCTTCTAGTGTTTGGCTATAAACCACAATGTCATCCAAATAGACCACCACGAATCCATCAATATACTCTCGGAAGACTTGGTTCATCAGGGAGCAAAATGTAGTTGGAGCATTAGTCAAGCCGAACGGCATAACTAGGAAGTCGAACGACACACATCTTATCACACAGGTCGTCTTGTGTTCATCGCCCTCATCAATCCGGACTTGCCAATACCCTGTCTTCAGATCAATTTTTGTGAAAACAGTTGCACTCCCCAATATATCGAACAAGTCTTCCATGAGAGGAATAGGATACTTGTTCTTCACAGTGATTTTATTTAAAGCCCGATAATCCACACAGAGTCGTAGACTACCATCATGTTTCTTTTGGAAAAGCACAAGGGACCCATATGGGGACTCGGAGGGTACAATGATCCATGTGTCTAGCATCTCCGTCAATTATCTCCTAAGCTCGGTGAGTTCGGGTTGTGACATTATAAGGTGCTCGGGCAGGTGGCTTCATACCCAACACTAACTCAATCTCATGGTCCACAGTGCGCCTAGGCGGAAGTCGCTTTGGCATCTCCTGTGGCATGACATCTTCAAATTCCAGTTGTAGCTCTTTTACGGGTGTAGAGATGGGACCCGATGAGCGTTCTACCTCTTCAATGCATAGGGTAGCCAGGAATGTAGGTTCATGTCTTTTGACTCCCTTCTTCAGCTGCAAGGCCGAGATGTTCTCAGTGGCCATTTTCACGGACATGCATGGGATAATGCAGGGCTTGGCCCCATTTACTCCCATCATCAGAAGCATGTCCGCATATGGTACGGGCATGGTGTTGGTTTGCCTCAAGAATTCCAGCCCAACTATCAACTCGAAGTCATCTATGATCACCACGTGCAAGTTGAAATTTCCTTCATAAGGACCCATCTCCACTGGTACTCCTTGGCGATTCCACCCACTGGCTGAGGAGGTGAGTTGATAGCCTTGCTCTTCCCTTTCCTACAACTATGCCAAGGCGCTCTACCTGAGTTGAGGCCAAGTAGTTGTGGATAGCACCTGTATCTATCATCACTCGAATGGGCTTGCCATTTACCTTCAATTCAACAAACATCAAGGTCCTCTTTTGTTTAAGAGGATTCCCTTCATTCGTCTTCTTTTTCCCTTTCTTGGGGATTAGGCAGGGGTCCTTCTTCTTATGGATACCAGCACTGGTTCGTGCTAATGCCTCATAATATAACCCACAATTGCATTGAAGGCACCGACTGGTTTGGTCTGCTCCGCATCGTCTTCTTCATCATCTGTTCCATCATCATAAGCTTGATGGGTGTTCATCTGTGCATGTGGGCATTACTTATTCCAATGTGGCCCGCCACAATGACGGCATCCTGAGGGAGGCTTTCTCCCCCGATCATTGTTGTTTGACGCAACAATGTTGCTGCCTGAGGAAGGAGCCTTAGCTTTGGGTTCACTCCAATCTCCCCCACTTCTTCTAGGGCCACTATTGTTAGGCTGGCCTCCTTTGTATCCCGCTCGGACAGGTGGTGGAGGCCTATCCTTCCGAGTTTCCACTTGGTAGTCCCCAAGGCATCCGTTGCTTGGATCGCCTTGGGTAGGGTATCTACCCGTTGTCTTTGCATCTCCATGCGGGCATAAGGTTTCAACCCTTCCAGGAATGTGAAGAGCTTGTCTTTATCCCCCATGTCATGAATGTGCAGCATGAGCACGGAGAATTCTCACACGTAGTCCCGCACTGATCTGGTCTGTCAGAGCTCCCGTAGTTTCCTCCTTGCATTATACTCAACATTCTCGGGGAAGAACTATAGGCGTATGACTGCCTTCAATTCTTCCCATGTCTCCAAAGCATCTTCACCGGCCCTGATGGCTTCATACTTCACTCGCCACCAGAGCTTAGCATCACCCTGAAGATACATGGCAACATTTTCTACCTTCTTGGCTTCTTCTAGGCCTCCCACGGCATCGAAGTACTGTTCGATGTCGAAGATGAAATTCTCCACTTCTTTAGCATTCCAAGCTTCGATGTATGGCTTTGACTCAGGAATTTTCAGTTTTTGTGCCATGGGGGCGAGGTTCACAGCACCCTCGATTTGATTTCCACCTCCTCGAAGAAAACCTTATAGAGCAGCATTAACAACATTGAGCTGCCTGTCAAGTTATCTATAGTTTGCTGCCTGGCAGTCACCCTGTCTGCCTCTTGTACCCTGTAGGCTAAATCCTCAGCACGCTCCTGTCGGAGGTCCTCAAATTTACCAAAAATTTTGACTGCCTCAGTAGCTCCCGCTTGCCGGTCTCCTTCAGAGTCGCGACTGATGTTTTCTATGTCAACTTCGGCCTGGATCATTCTGCGATCCAGGTCGTCCAACCTTCGCACTAGGCTGGTTTGTAGTTCAGGCACCATATTTACAATAGGTCGTAATACGTCAACTGTATCCTCAAGGGCCACAATACGGTCCCCATGATTCACCATGGTCAAAAATGGTGGTAATGGCAATGCGTTCCCTCGTCCGATGTCGAGCCTAGGCTCTGATACCAACTATTATGCGGCGCCTTCCTGATATTCCTTGGAAGGGCGATGTAAGGATAAGAAACTGATGTCAGTCAGTTGTTGTTCCGCCAACTGAGGTCCCCTCCGTACGCTAGACGAGATTGTCAGTGCGGTACGGGAAAACCGATGTCAAGAATAATTGAGAGAACTGTAAAGAGAATTGAAAGAAAGTTTGATTGCATAAATGAAAGCTATCACAAAAGAAGGCAACGCAGTGTCGAGGGGGAGAGACACCAGTACAGAGAATTGCTTGCTAGAAAGTTTTGATTGCTTGATCCCCCCTAATAATGCTTAAAAGAAATAAACCAAAGCTACATGACTTAACCTAATTAAGCTAGAGGAACATAATGAAATTACATGGAATAAAACTACTATATATTTACAATGAAAAGGAATTAGTTTCCTACAAGGTAGAAACAAGTCCGTTGTCAGCAACTTTGTCTCTGGCATCACGATCTGCGCGTGCAGCACTATTGGCAGCTGCTTGCGGCTGGGTGCTAGCGAGGGATATCGGTGGGGACACAAAGGCACATGTGCGCTTGTCACTTGGCGCTAGGCATTGGGAGTCTTGCCAAGACGCCATGGGGCGCATCCAAGGGGTCATGGGGCATGACTGGAAATCCGCCCATGACAATTCACATGTATTCGCGCCATGTATTCATGAATACAACAGCAAAAAATGCCTAAAATCAGGCATCTGGATGTACGCATATGTATTCACATGTATTCGTGTTGCAGTATTCATGAATACATCAGTAATGTAAAGACCCGACCAGTCGTTTACGACCCCGTTCTCCCTTTTACTGCTCAATTTCTACTTTACATTTGTTATGTGATATGCCAGGATAATGGGTTCGGGTCCGGTGATGTTTCGGAATAAATTGAGAAACTTAGTCTCAAGGATGAAAGCTTAAGTTGAAATAATTTCCCGGATGATAAATATGTGTAAACAACCCCGAAATAGAATTTTGATGGTTCCAATAGCTCCATATGGTGATTTTCGGACTGAGGAGTCTGTCCGGATAATTATTTTGAAGTTCGTAGTTAAATTAGGCTTGAAATGGCTAAAATAGAAATTTAAGTTTCAAAGTTTGACTGGGGAGTTGACTTTTTTATATAGGGGTCGGAATACGATTCTAAAAATTAAAAAGGTCCGTTATGTCATTTATGACTTGTGTGCAGAATTTGAGGTCAATCGGACTTGATTTGATAGGTTTCAGCATCGAATGTAGACGTTGGAATTCGTTAGTTTTCGTTAAGCTTGAATTGGAGTGTGGTTCATGTTTTTAGCATTGTTTGATGTGATTTGAAGGCTCGACTAGTTTTGTATGATGTTTTAGGACTTGTTGGTGTATTTGGTTGAGATCCCATGGGGGCTCAGGTGAGTTTCAGATGGTTAACGGATCGAAAATTTGGACTTAGGAAAATCTGAAAATCTTACTTCTGGTGTAATCGCACCTGCGAAGCTTTGATCATAGGTGCGACACTACAGGTGCAACATTGCAGGTGCGAAAGGACCATCGCAGAAGCGGCCAGAAGTGAAGGGCAGGGCAGGATGCACAGGTGCGAAGATTTTGCCGCACCTACGAGGTCGCAGATGCGGCTGATTGACCGCAGAAGCGGAAATGGGGGGAGTTTAGACTCGTCGCAGAATCTTCGCAGAAGCATGTCTGCAAAAGCGTTTAAAATACCACATATGCGGAACCCCTGGGCAGTATACATTTTAAAGGGGTTCCGAGTTTTGCCATTTTTGGGCTTTCAAGCACGGTTTTTCGGGAGAATTTCAGGGGGAATTCATGGGAAAACATGAGGTAAGTCACTTGTGATCATTTATACTCCATAATATTGAATTATCATTGAATAATCCAACTAGATTACGTGTTTTGAGGTGTAAATTGGAAATTTGGACCTATGGATCTGGAAATAAGATTTGATGATTTGGAGGTCGAGTTGACGTCCGAATTTGGTAAAATTTGTATGGTTAGACTCGTGGTCAAATGGGAATTCATATTTTGTAACTTTTGTCCGGTTCTGAGATGTGGGCCTCACGGGCGACTTTTGAGTTAAATTACAGATTTCGTTGGGAAATTAGTATTTTCATATGGAATTAATTCCACTAAATTGTATTGACTGAATCAAATTAATAATGACTAGATTCGAGGCGTTCGGAGACCAATTCGTGAGACAAGGGCATAGCGGAATAAGAAATTATTCGGTTTGAGGTAAGTAACATTTCTAAACTTGATTTTGAGGGTATGAATCCCCGAATTTGGTGGTATATCAATCGTTTGAAGGTGATGCACATGCTAGGTGACGAGTGTGTGGGCGTGCACCATAGAAATTGTGACTTAGATAAATTCTGTGAAGTTGTAAAATTGAAGAATCATGTTATTAACTGTTTTTTCTCCACATGTTAGGAAATAGAGTTGCGACTCGTATTAAAGATCATGATTGGGCTACGTGCCGATATTTTGGGACCCATAGGATCGTGTCGTTGTTTAATTTAATTGTTTGAAAAATCTATATTCTTACGGAGTCTTGTTCATCCATTGTGAGGATATTTATGGGATCGGGGTTGCCCGCCTGCAACAAGCCATATTTGCTTTATATATATTTTTATTATATGGAACAGGGTTGCTAGGTTTTATTATTATATGGGTCAGGGATGCCCGCCTGCAGCAGGCCATATCGACTTTGTATCACGCTTGGGTTGAAAGATCCCCTCTAGAGTCTGCACCCCCACAGTGAGTGTAGATGATTTATATACGGGATGGACTTCCCACGGCATGGACTTGCCTTATTTATTTATATTTGTGATGAATTTCCCTGGACATGGATTTTTTCTGAATCATGTACATTTGGGGATAAAATTACCCCACGGCTGGATTGGCCTTATACGGTACTGAGTGACTGACTAGCATATATCTACGGGATGGAATATACCTAGGCTGGATTGGCATAAAGAGTACTGAGTGGCCTAGCGATTAGTGATCAAGAGTGCACGAGGTTTTCCACTGAGATGTCATATCCCTCATATCATGCAGTATTGATCTATCTTACTTGTACGAAGTTTAACTGTTGAACTTGAAAGCATGCCTACATTTCTGTACCGTTATTTATATACAAGACTGTATATGCAGAGCTCTTCACAACTTTCAGTCCAGAGGTTAGTCTTGTTACTTATTGAATTGGTTGTACTCATACTACACTCTGCACCTCGTGTGCAGATCCAGGTGCTTTCGGACATGACGACGGTTAGATTTCAGATTGCTATTAATTGGATACTATCAAGGTAGTTGCCTGGCATCGGCTGACCTTGACTCTCTTTCTTTCAGTTATTGTATTGTTCTATACTTTCAGACAGTTTTATCTGTCAGACTTTGTATTCATTTAAATGCTCATATACTTAGTGACACCGAGTTTTGGGAGTGTTTTGTATCTTTAATTGTGAGGTTTTCTATTGAATTCAAGTATCATGTTTTCAAACATAAAAGATATTGTGTTTTATTGAGATTTTCGACGCCATCACGACATGTGAGACTTTTGGGCCATGACAAGTTGGTATCTGAGCCTAGGTTATGTAGGTCTCACGAGTCATGAGCAGGTTTAGTAGAGTCTTGCAGATTGGTACGGAGACGTCTGTACTTATCTTAGAGAGGTTGCCGAACCATTAGGAAAATTTCACTTTCTTATATTCTGTCGTGCGAATTTATTGATTCCATAAACTAAATTTCTGTTATTCTATTCTCTCACAGATAGTGAGGACACGTAATACCAGATCGGACAGTCAGCCACCAGTGCCACTAGTTAGGGTCGCGAGAGGCCGGGGCCGTGGTAGAGGTCGGGGCTGAGGTAGAGGTCGAGGTGTAGCTCGTACAACAGTTGGAGAAAAACCTATAGCACCACCAGTTTCTCTAGATCAGGAGCAGATTCCAGATATAGCTGAGCCAAGAGGACCAGCTCAGGCACCAATTGTGCCCATTGTGATTCCATGCCTTCAGGAGGCTTTGGCCCACTGTTTGCTGGCCTTGCTCATGTGGTTTTAGCTTAGGCCGCACCAGCCACTTCTCAGGTCGGGGGAGGTACTCATACCCCTGTTTCCCGTACTCTAGAGCAGGTAGTGCAGGGACTTCAGATATCGGGGGCTCTACTAGCCCAGTCGGCTGCAGCTGCACAGGCCCCGGTAGACCCCGTTATGGAAGATGATGAGAAGAGGAGACTTGAGAGATTTGGGAGGCTTCGACCTCCATCATTTAGAGGTGATAAGTCAGAGGATGCTCAGGGTTTCATGGATAAATGCCAGCGGATGCTTCAGATAGCGGGTATTCTGGAGACCAATAGGGTCTCATTCACTACTTTTCAGTTTTCTAGGGCAGCCTTCAGATGGTCGGAGACTTATGAGAGGAGCAGACCAATTGGTGAAGCACCACTTTCACGGCATGAGTTCTCCGTATTATTTCTGGAGAAGTTTGTGCCACAGAGCCGCAGAGAGGAACTGTGCAGGCAGTTCGAGTATTTACGTCAGGAGAACATGTCCGTGACTCAGTATGAGATGCGCTTTTCAGAGTTGGCCCGTCATGCAGTTTGGCTGGTTCCGACAGAGAGAGAGAGGATCAATAGGTTCATTAATGGCCTCAACCAGCAGTTCTTTTTTGTTATGACTCTCGGGAATGTAGCAGGTGCTAGATTCGACGAGGTGGTTGACAGTGCTCGACAGTTAGAGATGGTTCATACTCAGGAACGTGAGGAGAGGGAGGTCAAGAGGTCTCGTGGTCTAGGTAATTCCAGCGGTGTTCCTTCTAGGGAACAACCCTATCACAACAGGGGTCGTCCTTATAGGCCCACTCATATGGATCGTTCAGCTCATCGTGGCATATCAGCTAGCCATGGTCCATGCAGTGCTCGACAGAGTCAGTCTTCTCTTAGTACACTTCCAAGTTAGAGTTCATCTCGTGCACCATCAGTTCAGGGTTCATCTGTACCAGGTTCTTCTAGTAGTTATTCTGGTTCTCAAGGTCCGTCTCAGAACTTGCCATCATTTTTTGAGAGGGATTGCTATGAGTGTGGAGATTTGGGTCATGTGAGGAAATATTGTCCCCGCCTTTTGTGAGTTCCAGTTCAGTAGAGGAGTCAGACTACGACTTATGCACCAATTGCTCCACCACCCACCTAGCTAGCTTAGGGTGGGGCTTAGTCAGCTAGGGGTCGCCCAAGAGGGGGAGGCCGATCAGGTGGCGGTCAGACCGATTCTATGCTTTTCCTACTAGCCTAGATGATGTTGCTTCAGATGCAGTGATCACAGGTATTGTCTCAGTGTGCGACAAGGAAGCTTCTATATTATTTGACCCTGTTTCTACATTTTCGTATGTTTCATCATATTTTGTTCATTATCTAGATATGCCTCGTGAGTCCTTAGTTTCCCCTGTTTATGTATCTACATCGGTGGGCGATATTATTATTATGGATCGTGTATATCGGTCGTGTGTGTTAACTATTAGGATACTGTAGACTAGAGTTGATCTCTTATTGCTTAGTATGGTTGATTTCGATGTAATACTGGGTACGGATTGGTTGTTCCTATGTCATGCTATTCTGGACTGTCACGCAAAAACGGAGATGTTGGAAATATCGGGGTTGCCGAAGGTTGAGAGGAGAGGTTCTCCATATTAGGGTTGTGCATGGATCAGATCGAATTTAGCACATTTCGGATCAGATTTTCGGATTCTAGAAAAATGCAATCCAAATCCGATCCGAATTAAATCGGATCGGTCAGATTTTCGAATTTCAGATCTAATTATTATGCTTCAAAGTTGCAAACTCATATGTATATTTTCTTTGTAAAAGAGGCAATACAGTAAGAAAAAATCATATTTATACAATTATGAGAGTACTATGGTTCCAATATAGCTAAATCCATCAATTGTAAGGGTAATAACTTGGAGGAAAATGTAAAAAAAGTACTAATTATCCGAATTAAAGCTTAGTATTTATACATGCCCTAATAATTTCGGATTTCGGATTGGATCGGATCAGATCGTATTAAAATTATACTAATCCGAATCCGATCCGAAATCCAAAATTTTAATAGACACAATCCAAAATTCGATCCAATCCGAAATCCAAAATTGAACGGGTCAGTTGGGATTTCAGATATCCGATCTAAATGAATAGCCCTACTCCAGATTATGTTCCCAGCAGAGTAATTTCTTACTTGAAGGCTTAACGTATGGTTGGGAAGGGGTGTTTGTCGTATTTGGCCTTTGTGAGAGATGTTGATGCAGACACTCCTACTATTGATTTTGTACCGATATTGCAGGATTTTTCGGATGTATTTCCTGCAGACCTGTCGGAATGCCACCCAACAGGGATATTGATTTCGGTATTGAGTTGGTGTCAGGCACTCAACCCATTTATATTCTTCCGTATCGTATGGCACCAGCTGAGTTGAAAGAATTGAAAGAGCAACTTCAGGAACTCCTGGATAAGGGGTTTATCAAGCCTATTGTGTCACCTTAGGGTGCACTAGTTCTATTTGTGAAAAAGAACGATGGTACTATGCGGATGTGTATCGACTACAGGCAGTTTAACAAAGTTACAATCAAGAATAAGTATCCTTGGTCGCGTATTGATCATTTATTTGACCAGCTTCAGGGAGAGAGGGTATTCTCCAAAATTAATTTGAGATCTGGGTATCACCAGTTAAAAATTTAGGTTTCAAATATTCTAAAGACGACATTCAGGACTCGTTATGGTCATTATCAATTTCTCGTGATGTCTTTTGGGCTGACCAACGCCCCAGCAACATTTATGCACTTGATGAATAGTGTATTCCAACCATATCTTAATTCATTTGTCGTAGTATTTATTGATGATATCCTGGTGTACTCACGTAGCCAGAAGAAGCATGCACACCACTTGGGTATTGTATAACAGAGGCTGAGAGAGGAGAGGCTTTATGCCTAATTCTCTAAGTGTGAGTTCTGTCTTAGTTCGATGGCATTCTTGGGATACATAGTGTTAAGTGAGGGAATTAAGGTGGATCCAAAAAAGATAGAGGCAGTTCAAAGTTGGCCAGGCCAACTTCAGCTACTGAGATTCGGAGTTTTCTCGGGTTGGCTGGTTATTATCGTCGCTTTGTGGAGGGTTTTTCGTCAATTGCATCGTCTTTCAATAAATTGACCCAGAAAGGTGTTCCATTTAGGTTGTCGGATGAGTGTGAAGACAGCTTACAGAAGCTCAAGACTGCCTTGACCACAGCTCCAGTTCTAGTTTTGTCTTTAGCTTCAGGCTCTTATACTGTGTGTTGTGATGCTTCTCAGATTGGTATTGGGTGTGACTAAATGCAAAAGCGTGTCTGCAGAAGCGGTTTAAATACCGCAGATGTGGAACCCCTGGCAGTATATATTTCGAAGGGGTTTCGAGTTTTGCCATTCTTGGACTTTGAAGCACAGTTTTGGGGAGATTTTCAGGGAGAATTCACGGGAAAACTTGAGGTAAGTCACTTGTGATCATTTTTACTCCATAATATTGAATTATCATCAAATAATCCGACTAGATTATATGTATTTGAGGTGTAAATTGGAAATTTGGACCTAGGGATTTGGAAATAAGATTTGATGATTTGATGATTTGGAGGTCGAGTTGATGTCAGAATTTGGTAAAACTTGTATGGTTAGACTCGTGGTCAAATGGGCATTCATATTTTGTAACTTTTGTCGGGTTCCAATACGTGGGGCCCACGGGCAAATTTTGAGTTAAATTTCTGAATTTTGTTGGAAAATTAATATTTTTATATGGAATTAACTCCAATAAATTGTATTGACTGAATCGAACTAATTATGACTATATTCGAGGCGTTCGGAGACTAATTCGCGAGGAAAGGGCATAGCGGAGTAAGGAATTACACGGTTTGAGGTAAGTAACATTTCTAAACTTGGGTTTGAGGGTATGAATCCTCGAATTTGGTATTATATCAATTGTTTGAAGGTGATGCACATGATAGGTGACGAGCGTGTGGGCGTGCACCATAGAAATTGTGACTTAGATAAATTCTATGAAGCTGTAAAATTGAAGGATCATGTTATTAATCGAATATTCTCCACGTGTTAGAAAATAGAGTCGAGACTCGTATTAAAGATCATGATTGGGATATGTGCCGATATTATGGGACCCACAGGGTCGTGTTACTGTTGAATTTAATTATTTTTAAAATGTATATTTCATACTCAGTCATGTTCATTCACTGTGAGCATATTTATGAGATCGCGGCTGCCCACCTGCAACAGGCTATATTGGCTATATATATATTTTTATTATATGGAATGGGCAGGCCTTATAGGCTTTATTATTATATGGATCAAGGTTGCCCGCCTGCAGCAGGCCATATCGGCTTTATATCACGCCTGGGATGAGGGAGCCCCTCCGGAGTCTGCACCCCCATAGTGGGTGTAGATGATTTATATACGAGATGGACTTCCCAAGGCATGTACTTGCTTTACTTATTTATATTTGTGATGAATTTCCCTGGGCATGGATCTTGTCCGACTCATTTTCATTTGGGGATAAGATAACCCAGAGCTGGATTGCCTTATACAGTATTGAGTGACTGGATGTCAGTCAATGCATACATATACAGAATGGAATATCCCTGGGCTGGATTGGCCATAAAGAGTACTGAGTGACTGAGCAATTAGTGATCAGGAGTACACGAGGTTTTCACTGAGATGTCATATCCCTCATATCATGTAGTATTGATCTATCTTACTTGTACTCAGATTAACTATTAAACTTGAAAGCATGCCTACATTTTTGTACCGTTATCTATATACTAGACTGTACCTGCAGAGCTCGTTACTACTTTCAGCCTAGCGGTTATTCTTGTTACTTATTGAGTTGGTTGTACTCATACTACACTCTGTACCTCGTGTGCAGATTCAGGTGATTTCGGACACGGTGATTACTAGATTTTAGGTTGCTATCAATTGGATACTATCAAGGTAGTTTCCTGGCGTCCGCTGACCTTGAATCTTTTTTTCAGTTATTGTACTGTTCTATACTTTCATACAGTGTTTTATCAGTTAGACTTTGTATTCATTTAGATGCTCATGTACTCAGTCACCAGGTTTTGGGAGTGTTTCGTATCTATAACTGTAAGGTTTTCAATTGAATTCAATTATTATGTTTCAAACTTAAAAGACATTGTGTTTTATTGAGATTTTCAGCTTTCCTAATATTGAGATAGGCATAATCACGACAGGTGAGATTTTTGGGTGTTGACAAGTAAAAAGCATCTAAAATCAGGGCAGTCCAGTTGTACGCGCATGTATTCACATGTATTGTTACGCGGCGCCTTCCTGAGATTCCTTGGAAGGGCGACGTAAGGCTAAGCAACTGATGTCAGTGCAGTTTCTATCCGCCAACTGAGGTCCCTCCGTACACAAGACGAGATTGTCAGTTCCATACAGGAAAACCAATGTCAAGAGCAATTGAGAGAACATAAATAAGAATTGAAAGAAAGTTTGATTGCATTAATGAAAGCTAATACAGAAAGGCAACACGGTGTCGAGGGGGAGAGATACCAGTACAGAGAATTGTTTGCTTTCTATAATGTTTTTAATGATTGATCCCCCCTAATAATGCTTAAAAAAAACCAAAGTTACAAGACTTAACCTAAATAAGCTAGAGAATCATAATGAAAATACATGGAATAAAACTACTCTATATTTACAATGAAAAGGACTTAGGTTTCTACAAGGTAGAAACAGGTCCGTCGTTAGCAACCTTGTCTTTGGCATCACGATCTGTGCACGCGGCATTGTTTGCGCGCACGATGCTATTGGCAGCTGCCTGCGGCTGGGCGTTGGCGAGGGATATCGGTGGTGCGACAGAGGCACATACGCGCTTGTCACTTGGCGCAGCCAAGACCACCAGGTCGTTCGTGGCGCTAGGTGTTGGGAGGCTTGCCAGGACACCACAGGGCACGTCCAAGGGGTCATGGGGAATGATTGGAAAGCCGCCATGACATTCTCATCCACCTGATTTGGTGATGTCCTCGGCGCCTTACTTGCAAGATAATCTTCAATTAGGCTCTTGTAGGCTTTAAGGTTGTTCCCCTCTCCTAAGTATTCTCATGTGCATCACAACCCTGCCATTTTACCAAAAACTCTTGATGATCCTTCCTTGATGCGTGAATCACCCTAATCATCAAGTATAACTTCAGCATGTCTTTTACCGATCTAATAAGGGCCTCGAATATTGGGTACTGTGAGTTGGATCCATGAAGGGTCCTCCCTGTCTTCCTGAAAAGGTTTCAGAAGGCTGACATGGAAAACGGTATGGAATTTTCCACCAAGCTGGGTATCCACCCGGTATGCGATTTTCCTAATGCGTTTTTCAAATGGACAAGGGTCCAATGTATTTTTTCAATAGGCGAGGGTCATGGAACCCTACAAAAAAGTACCGCTTTGGAATTTTGACCATCACTTTGTATCCTACTTGGTATTCAACAAACCAACGATTTTGATCAGCATGCCTCTTCATCCGCTTTTGGGATTTGACCAGATAGCTCCGCACTATCTCCAAATTTTACTTCCATTATTTTTATAAGCTAGAAGCTCGAGGAAATTTTGACATGTTTGGTGTATTCACAGTGTGTGTGTGTAGTGGTTGCTGCCCGGTAAAAATTTCAAAGCGCTTTTGTTTGTACTAGAGCTCTTTTGGGAATTGAAACACAGTTGAGCAGCATCCAGAAGCTTCACCCAATTCTTCTGCAATCCGGTTACAAAGTGGCGGAGATATTCCTCCAACATACCATTGAACCGCTCCGTCTAGCCATCAGATTGCGGATGAAAACTTGAGTTGTGACTCAAATTTGACCCGAGGCACTTAAAGAGTTGGGTCCAAAAGTTGCTAGTGAAGCGTGAGTCGTGATCACAAACGATGTCTTTGGGTAGGCCCTAATATTTGGCGACATGAGAGAAGAAGAGTCAACTTGTATCTTCTGCTAATATATATTGTGGGGCTGCAATAAAGGTAGAATATTTGGAAAACTGATCCACCACAACCAAGATAGTTGTGAGATCTCTGACCTTGGGCAATCCGGTGATGAAATTCAGGGAAACACTTTCCCAATGTCTCTTTAGGATAGAAAGTGGTTTCAAGAGTCCCGCTTGTGTCAAGCGGTCTGACATGTCCTACTGGCATACTAGACAAGTCCTTACATACTGAGCAACATCATCGGCCATTTGAGGCTAATAATATGCACGGTGAAGTAATTTCATGGTGCGTTCTTCACCGGGATGGCCGGCCCACAAAGTATCGTGACATTCCGCCAAAAGAGTCCTTCACAGATCTCCTTCTTTAGGAACATAAAGTCGATTCCCTTTCACTTCTAGGAAACCATCTTCCATGTAGAACTGGTGAGTCTTGCCCTGTCCTATCAGATCAACCAAATATTGAGCGGCAGGATCCTTGACGAGTAGATCCTATATTTGGTCTTTTATGGTGGTGGCTACTTTGCTACCCCTTAGGGTGGCGAGTAGGCACACCGATGCTAGGTTGGCTCTTCAACTGAGTGCATCAGCAACATGATTAGTCTTCCTACTTCGGTACTCTAGGTTGAAGTGAAATTCCGCTAGGAGTTCCTACCACCTGGCATGTCGACCATTCAGTTTCGGCTGGGTCATGAAATGGCTAACAGCTGTGTTGTCTGTCTTGGCCACGAACAGGTTTCCCAGCATATTGTTCCTCCAAAGGCGTAAGAAATGAACAATAACCAATAATTCTTTCTCGTGGGCGGCATAGCGCCGCTCTTATCCTTCAGCTTCCGGCTCTCGTACATTATAGGATGCCCTTTCTGTAATAAGACTCCGCCAAGAGCATAGTCGAAAGCATTCGTTTGTACCTCAAATGTCTTGGCCAAGTCAGGGAGGGCCAAGACGGCGCTACTAGACATAGCCGTTTTTAATGCGTTGAAGGCCTCCGCTCGCCTGGGTCCCCAATCGCAATGCGTGACCTTCTTGAGCAGTTTTTTCAATGGCACTACGATGAGGGAGTAATTCTTCACAAATTTCTGATTGAAGTTGCATAGGCCAAGGAACGCCCTTAAGGCGTGGATATCCTTGGGCGGCGGCCAACAATCTGTGATAGCCTGAATCTTTTGTTGGTCCATCTTGATCCGCCCTTCCTCGATGACATGTCCGAGGAAGTCAATCTATTTTGAATAAAGGAGCACTTGGATAGCTTTGCATATAATATATGCTCCTGCAATCGGGCTAGGACATTCTGCAAGTGCTCCAGATGTTCTTCCAGTGTTTGGCTATATACCACGATATCATCCAAGTACACCACCACGAATTCGTCAATGTATTCCCGAAAGACTTGGTTCATCAGGGTGCAAAATGTGGCAGGAGCGTTAGTCAAGCCAAATGGCATAACCAGGAAGTCGAACAACCCATATCTTTTCAGACATGTCGTCTTGTGTTCATCACTCTTTGCAATCCGAACTTGCCAATACCCTGTCATCAGGTCTATTATTGTGAACATCGTCGCACCACCCAGTCTATCGAACAAGTCTGCCATGAGCAGAATAGGTTACTTGTTCTTCACAGTGATTTTGTGCCTTCCAAGTCCCTGTGTCTAGAATTTCCGTAAACTATCTCAGAAGCTCGGTGAGTTCGGGTTATGACATTCTATAAGGCACCCGGGAAGGTGGCTTCGCACCCGACACCAACTCAATCTCATGGTTCACAGTGCGCCTAGGCAGGAGTCGCTTTGGCATATCATGTGGCAAGACGCCTTCAAACTCTAGTAGTAGCTCCCTCACGGGTGTAGAAATGGGACTGAGGAGCGTTCTACATCTTCAATGCATAGGGTATCCAGGAACGTAGGTTCATGTCTTTTGACTCCCTTCTTCAACTGCAAGGCCAATGTGTTCTCAGCGGCCATCTTCATGGGCATGCACGGATAATGCAGGGCTTATCCCCGTTTTCTCCCATCATCAGTAGCATGTATGCATATGGTACGGGAATTGTGTTGGTTTGCCTCAAGAATTCCAACCCAACTATCAACTCGAAATCATCTATGATCACCACGCGCAAGTTGAACTTTCCTTCATAAGGACCAAGCTTTCGCTGGTACTTCTTTGGCTATTCCACCCACTGGCTGAGGAGCTGAGTCGATAAACTTGAAGCGACCTATGCCCTTTCCTAAAACTATACCATGGCGCTCCACCTAATTCGAGGCCAAGTAATTGTAGGTAGCACCCATGTCTATCATCGCCCGAATGGGCTTGCCATTTACCTTCATTTCAACAAACATTAAGGTCCTCTCTTGTTTAAGAAGAGCCCTCTCGTCCATATTCTTTTGCCCTTTCTTGTTTCTTGGGCAGGGTCCTTCTTCTTACGGGTACCAACACTAGTTCCCGCTGATTCCTCAGAGATAGAGCCAACAATTACATTGAAGACACCTATTGGTTCATTCTGGTCCGCTTCATCTGCTTCGTCATCCGTCCCATCATCAAAATCTTGATGGGCGTTCATCTGCACATGTGGGCATTCATTATTCCAATGTGGACCGCTACAATGATTGCATCCTGAAGGGGGATTTCTCCCCCGATCATTGTTGTTTGACGCATCACTATTACTGCCTGAGGAAGGAGCCTTAGATTTGGTTGCACTCCGATCTCCCCCACTTCTGCTAGGGCTAGAATTTCTAGGTTGGCCCCCTTTATATCCCGCTCGAATAGGAGGTTGGGGCCTATCCTTTCGATTTTCCACTTGATAGTTCCCAATTCCGCTACTTGGATCGCCTTGGGTAGGGCATCTATCCTTTGTCTTTACAGCTCTATACGGACATAAGTTTTTAACCCTTCCAGGAATGTGAAGAGTTTGTCTTTGTCCCCCATGTCTCGTATGTTCAGCATAAGCGCGGAGAATTCTCGCACGTAATCCCACACTGATTTGGTCTTGTGGAGCTCTCGTAGTTTTCTCCTGGCATTGTACTCAACCTTTTCGGGGAAGAATTATAGGTGTATGGCTGCCTTCAATTCATCCCATGTCTCCAGAGCATCTTCACCAGCCTTGATGGCTTCGTACTTCACCCGCTACAAGAGTTTAGCATCACCCTGAAGATACATGGCAGTAATCGTTACCTTCTTAGCTTCTTCTAGTCCTCCCACGGCATCGAAATACTGCTCGATGTCAAAGATGAATTTTTCCACTTCTTTAGCATTTTGAGCTCCACTGTATGGCTTTGTCTTAGAAATTTTTAGTTTGTGTGCCACGGGGGCGAGGCTCACAGTACCCTTGATTTGGTTTCCACCTCCTCGAAGAAGGCCTTGTAAAGCAGCATTGACAACATTGAGCTGGCCTTTCAAGTTGTCTATAGTTTGTTGCATGGCAGTCACCTTGTCTGCCTCTTGTGCCCTGTAGGCTAAATCATCGGCACGCTCGTGTTGGAGGCCCTCGAATTTAACAAAAATTCCGTTTGCCTCTGTGGCTGCCTTTTGTCGTCTCCTTTAGAGTCACGACTGATGTTTTTTATGTCAACTTTGTCCTGGAGCATTATTCGGTCTAGGTCGTCCAACCTTTGCACTAGGATGGTTCTTAGTTCAGGCACCGTATTCACGATGGGTCGTAATATGTCAACCGTCTCTTCAAGGGCTGCAATACAGTCCCCATGATTCACCATGGTCAAAAATAATGGTAATAGCTATGTGTTCCCTTGTCTGATGTCAAGCCTAGGCTCTGATACCAACTGTTACGCGGCGCCTTCCTGAGATTCCTTGGAAGGGCTACGTAAGGCTAAGCAACTGATGTCAGTACGGTTGTTGTCCGCCAACTGAGGTCCTCTCCGTATGCTAGACGAGATTGTAAGTGCCGTATGGAAAAACCAATGTCAAGAGAAATTGAGAGAACATAAATGATAATTGAAAGAAAGCATGATTGCATTAATGAAAGCTATTATAGAAAGGCAACGCGGTGTCGAGGGGGAGAGACACCAGTACAGAGAGTTGTTTGCTTGCAAGAAAGTTTTGAATGCTTGATTCCCCCTAATAATGCTTAAAAGAAATAAATCACAGTTACAAGACTTGACCTAAATAAGCTAGAGAATCATAATTGAAATACATGGAATAAAACTACTCTATATTTACAATGAAAAAGACTTAGTTTCTTCTAAGGTAGAAACAGGTCCGTTGTCAGCAACCTTGTCTTTGGCATCACGATCTATGGGTGCGGTGCTATTGGCAGCTGACTACGGCTGGGCACTGGCGAGGGATATAGGTGGGGCGATAGAGGCACATGCACTCTTGTCACTTCACGCAGCCGAGACCACGGGGTCGTCTGTGGTGCTAGGCGTTAGGAGGCTTACCAGGACGCCACGGGACGCGTCCAATGGGTCATGGGGCATGGCTGGAAAGCCTCCCATGACAGTATTCGCGCCATGTATTCATGAATACAGTAACGGCAATCACCTTAAAAATATGTATGTCCGGTTGTCTAAGAGAGAGAAAAAACATAAATAACATATTTCATGCCTTATTTCATGTCTCAATGGTAGTATATACCATAAATACTTATTTTTCTATAAATATAAAAAAGGTAGCTATAGAAAATTATATTTTAAAATAATTTTGGTTTATAATAAATAGGGTGTATACCTTTGCTATAGGAGGTAAATTTTCTTCTTAGAATTCCAGAAGTTGCCATCCCATCCAGTGACTAAATGAATCATTATTGGGAAAATGACACTGTATAGTCGCTCTCAAAATAGTAGTAAAAAATATATATTTGTATATATATACATTATGTATGTTATACACAAAAATTATATACTTTTTCGGCTACCGAATATAAATAATCTCTAGCACAGGCTAAAAGTGAAAAAAAACCCATCATTATTAGGGGTGGGCATAACTTGGGAAAACCTTATATCCAAATCGAAATTCGAATTTTTTGAATTTTTTGTTTGGATTTTCGGATTACATATTGGATTTCGGATTTAGGTTTTAAACTTTTTGAATTTTGGATTGGATATTAGATTTGGTACTTCAGGTTGCTGGATATCCGAA
This sequence comes from Nicotiana knightiana, assembly GCA_005239525.1. NCBI lineage: Eukaryota > Viridiplantae > Streptophyta > Magnoliopsida > Solanales > Solanaceae > Nicotiana > Nicotiana knightiana. Next base: position 33,674 of record ML420171.1, read on the forward strand.
AATCCAAAAAAAAATTACTTTATATTTAGTCCATTATCTATGTGCACATTGTAATAAGTCCAATCCCTACCTATTAGACATCATCTCATATATTCAATTATAATTACTAAGTTACTGTTAGAATACTTTTTATTTGGACATAATTTTACTATTGCTACTACCTATCGACCTTATTAATGATTTTATTGTATTTTCTTGATAAAAATTTCATTACTTGAATACTTTATTTGGATGATGTAGTGAGAAAGAGGAGTTTTTTAGGTAATTTAAGATGAATACTTTATTTAGTTGTTTATTTTTGGAAGAAGAAGAAACATCTTATAGGCTCAAATCCGAAAATCTGAAATATCCAAACCGATTAATTCAAAACCGAACTTAAAAAAGTCGATCCAATCCGAGCTTATTTGGATTGGATTTGAATTTTTATTTATTTAATCCGAAAATCGAATATTCAAACTGAAAATTTCATATTCAATCTAAACTGGCTGAACGCCCCCTCTAATCATTATTACTTCTTGATATTGGAAATAAACGGGAACCAAATGCATACACATACTAATAGCGGCATTAGAAAAGTTTGATGAATTCCAAACGATCATACACAAAAATATGTTTACTTGATCTACATTCTACACAAGTCTTATCAGACTGGTATAACTTGGTATTATTTTTATTTTATCGGTCTTAAAGTCTTACCAGACTGGTATAAATTAGTATTGTTTTCAGTCTATTATATTATTAAATTATTCATAAGTCACTTTAGATTGGCCTGGCTTTAATTTGTGCTTGTTCGATGTTCACATAATTCCATCGGATTGGCTACTTTATGTTTTGTGCATTCTACCTATCTTTTAAAATTGTTTATAATTCCTGTCTGATTGACGTGACTTTGCGTTGTATTTCATTCTACATATATTGTTAAATTATGATTGATATGATTTTGTACTTGTTCAATTGTTAATCAAATCTCGTGAGATCGTAAAACATAAGGGAGGCTAATATTACGAAGTCAAACTTGAGGGAAGATTTGTTAAAATTATACCTTTGTATAATGCTTGCATTTCACGCTAAACAAAATAATGATGGAAACTATTTTCATACTTTTGTTGTACGCATAATTGCGAAAAATAAAAAGCTATTTGGATTCATGAAAAAGTTGATAAAAAAGTTGTGATGAGCACCTCTCTAATCAAGAAAGGAACATTTTTCTAGAAATGTAAAAAAGCTAAATGTTAAAAGAATACGTATCTTGTCATTTATTTTTCATAGGTGTAGAGAAAATTTCATTAATTGGGGATCAAGATTTCTTGGTCTAAAAGTTAGGCTTGATTGATTTGTAATCTAGTGTATATATGTGTGATCATCTGTAAATAAAAAAATACTTCACCCAACTACCTTGTTCTTTCTACTTCTTAAGATGGTACTGTCACACCCTGAACCCGGAGGACGAAATCGGTAACAGGTGCCTCACTTATCCTTGTGTACCAACTTGCGATTAAGGGACTCTGAATATATAATGTCATACTTTGTCCATGGGCGACATTGCAAGACAATTGCGAATGCTGAATAAACATCAATATAAAGCTGCGCCGACAAGGCCGTCATAACTACTATGGCAGGCAAATCAATAAAATATAAATAAAAGGCTTACAAACCCAACATACTACACTAACAGACATGATATGTCTACAAGCCACTACTGATGGATATACTGTGATCGGAACAAGGTCCTGACCTACTCATAACATATATACATATATACATAAGATGTACATAAAGCTCTAGACCCGGAAACTCCGAATGGCATGGATATTAACGATCAAGCTGAACTCGGGCAATACCTAATGAGGACGGCTATCCGTCTGTCTGTTTGAACATGCACGCATGAAACGCAGTGCCCCCAGAAAAGGGACGTCAGTACGAAATAATGTACCGAGTATGTAAGGCAATATACTGAAAGCTAAAATTGAACTGATAATATAATAACTGAAAGTAACTCGAAATTAAAGATAATCTGAAGATATACTTACCTGCGGACTGACTTAACTCTTTCAATATAGTAATTAAAATAGTTTTTCGGCCTTATAAGGCTCGGTATATGTATAAATCTGTTCTGCCATAGTAGGCTCGCTCATAGGCGTCGGCCATACTAGGCTTTGTATCTCGGCCAACTGGGCTCGCTCATAGGCGCTCGGCCACAGTAGGCTCGGTATATAACTTACCATCCTCAGAGGTTGCCCAATAGGGGCCTGCCCATCGATTATACCTTGATGGTAGTGAAAATACTGTAATATTGTTTATATATAGACTCTCTGCTCTCTTGACTGGAAGAAGACAATACTCAATTGAATATAAATTCCTGATAATGGAGAATATAACTTATGAGACTAGGAAATGTGCATAAACTTAAGAATATGAATTTCTCTTTATGCCTCGTTATCAAACTCGTGTAATTACGAGATCATGCCAAAATGAAGGAACGGCTTAGCCTTAACATACCTGGAGTAGAAAAAAATTCGTATGATATTCTTGAAAAAGGTTACACCGTACTCCTTTAGAATCGAAAAATCTCACGTTGCTAAGGTGCTAAGAAATCTCGTTGGAATTTTTTTGTTTCAAGAAATCTTGTTGAGATCTTGTTGGAATGAGGATAATGTCCGTTTTGAAATGTTTGTAATAGGGAGAAAATTATAAGATTACTTACTTGATTATTTTAAGGCCAAATGAAGCCAAAATGTCAAACTTCTAAACGTCTTTACACGTAAGTGTCATGTGTATGACACTTTGGAAGGCCACCTTTCATTTTAAACTATGAGCCACTTAATTTGAATGTGGAGCTGGCACATCATGCCATTTAATCCTTATTCAATATATCCCTAATTAATTAGGATATTCCATTATTCAATAATTAATCAATTATCCACATAATTAATAATTATCTTAACTTACTTAAAATATAACTCACTTTTAATATACCTTGTACACCTAACTATCATTGTCATGTAGTACCTTGTATGGAACTAGTCCATAAAAATCGAGTATTATTGCTCGGACCGTATTTTATCCTAAATCAACAACCTACAATGAAACTCATTTTCTTTGATTTGTTTACCCTTTATCTTTCACGACACTTACTTATTGCTTGTTATAAATAGTGTTAGTTAAATAGTAGTAAATAACTCTAATTCCATACGTATTAGGAGTAGGACATGTATTTTATATATATAGGGCCTATTGTATCATTGTTAAGTGATGTGAATAATATATTTTCCCGTGCATCCTCACATGGTATCAGAGCAATCGTGAGAGACTTATCGATGTGTCCAGCGGTTCCCTGGAACAGAAATCAGTCACTGGAAGCCTTTTTTCGGCAACTTTTTCAAGGCTGTTTGCTTCTGTATTGTCTCTGTCAGTCTTGTGCAAAATCCAACACTACCACAAGTGTCACCACTTCCCGGAAACCAAACCCCAGTAAAAATCTCCGGCAGCAGCCTCCTCACGCGCTACGAGAAACTCACGCGCATGAACTCACACGCCGGCGCGTCCAGCCACTTCCGGCCATTTTTTGGAAAAGTTTCTTCAGAACAGTTGGGTCGCCTACTAATTCTGACCCTACCCATACTGTTTTCATTTGATTCTGAAAACTTTGAGTTTTTTCGGTGACTACACTGTTTGTTTTCCGGCAGCTACAGTAATTTGCCGGCAAAACAGTGTCTCCTTCGTCTGTTTCAGGGAGTTTTCAATTGATTCTTTCTGTTATTTGGTGATAATTTTATAGACCTCTCTTCAATCCAACGATGTCTTTGGGATTTAATGCTTTCGTGTCTAAAAACCCGGACTTTGGCAGTTCCGGTGTAATAATTACCTCAGAACCTTTAATGGGAAGTTCAAACTACTTAGCTTGGGCTTCGTCTGTCGAGCTGTGGTGTAAAGGTCAAGGTGTTCAAGATTATCTAATCGAGAAGTATAGAGAAGGATATGAAAAGTCCAAAACACTTTGGGAGAAGATCGATGCTCAATTATGCAGTATTCTGTGGTGATCTATTGATTCCAAGTTGATGCCCTTGTTTCGTCCATTCCAGACATGTTATTTGGTTTGGGAAATAGCTTGCAATTTATACACTAATGAAATATCTCGTTTCTATGATGTGATATCGCGGATGACAAATTTAAAGAAACATGAATTAGATATGTCTACTTACTTGGGACAAGTACAGGCAGTCATGGAGGAATTTGAGAAGTTGATGNTTCCAAGTTGATGCCCTTGTTTCGTCCATTCCAGACATGTTATTTGGTTTGGGAAATAGCTTGCAATTTATACACTAATGAAATATCTCGTTTCTATGATGTGATATCGCGGATGACAAATTTAAAGAAACATGAATTAGATATGTCTACTTACTTGGGACAAGTACAGGCAGTCATAGAGGAATTTGAGAAGTTGATGTCAGTTTCTACTAGTGTTGAAAAGCAACAAGAGCAGCGATAAAAGATGTTTCTAGTTCTTACTCTTGCTAGAATTCCTAATGATCTTGACTCAGTACGCGATCAGATTTTGTCTAGCCCGACTGTCCCCACAGTTGATGAATTATTCTCTCGATTACTTCGCCTTGCTGCAGCACCAAGTCACCCAGTTTTCTCATCGCAGACACTTGACTCTTCTATTCTCGCATCCCAGTCAGTGGACAATCGGGCATCTCCAACTATGGAGAATAGACGAGGATGAGGTAGTTTTGGAAGATCTAGACCCAAGTGCTCTTATTGTCATAAACTTGGACACACTCATGACGTGTGCTATTCTTTACATGGTCGTCCACCCAAAAAAACTTATGTTGCTCAGACCGATACTACAGGTAACCAGGGATTTTCTTTATCTCAAGGGGAGTATAATGAGTTCTTCAGTATCGAGCAAGTAAGTAGACATCTCTACAAATAGCCTCTATTTCTCAGACTGATACTTCTGTTGCTGGTAATTCTTTTGCTTGTGTTTTCCAGTCTAGTAATCTTGGACAATGGGTTGTGGACTCAGCCTCTTCGGATCATATATATGGTAATAAATCACTTTTGTCAAATATTGTGTATTCATAGTCTCTTCCCACTGTTACTTTAGCCAATGGGTCTCAAACTAAAGCAAAAGGAGTTGGACAAGAGACTCCCCCTTATCCTTCACCTTCCGCCACAAAAGTATTACCCATTCCAACTGTTGGGGAGTCTAGTGTGGCTCCTCCTAGATCCCTAGCCACAGGAACACCACTGTTGACTTATCATCGACGTCCGCACCCAGCATCAGGCCCAGCTGATTCACGTCATGCACGTGACCCTGCTCCTACTGCGGACTTGTCCCTTCCTAGAACACCGATTTCACTTCGAAAAGGTATACGGACCACACTTAATCCTAATCCCCATTATGTCGGTTTAAGTTATCATCGTCTGTCATCACCCTACTATGTTTTTATATCTTCTTTGTCCTCTATTTCCATCCCTAAGTCTACAGGTGAAGCATTGTCTCATCCAGGATGGAGACAGGCTATGACTGACGAGATGTCTGCTTTACATACGAGTGGTACTTGGGAGCTCGTTCCTCTTCCTTCAAGTAAATCTATTGTTGGTTGTCGCTGGGTGTATGTAGTCAAGGTTGTTCCGGATGGCAAGATTGATCGACTTAAGGCCCGTCTTGTTGCCAAGGGATATACTCAGATATTTGGGCTCGATTACAGTGATACCTTCTCTCCCGTGGCTAAGGTAACATCAGTCAGCCTTTTTCTATCCATGGCTCATGTTCGCCATTGGACTCTCTATCAGCTAGACATTAAGAATGCTTTTTTACACGGTGACATTGAGGATGAAGTTTATATAGAGCAACCACCTCGGTTCGTTGCTCAGGGGGAGTCTCGTGGCCTTGTATGTCACTTGCGCCGGTCACTTTATGGTCTAAAGCAGTCTCCTTGAGCCTGGTTTGATAAGTTCAGCACAGTTATCCAGGAGTTTGGCATGACTCGGAGTGAAGCTGATCACTCTGTATTTTATCGGCATTCTACTTCGACTCTCAGTATTTATCTGGTGGTCTATGGTGATGATATTGTTATTACCGGCAATGATCATGATGGTATTACTAAATTGAAGAAACATCTCTCTCAACACTTTTAGACTAAGGATATGGGCAAACTAAAGTATTTTCTGGGTATTGAGGTCGTTCATTCTAGCTCAGGTATTGTGATATCACAACAGAAGTATGCCTTAGATATTCTTGAGGAAATAGGAATGACAGGTTGTAGAGCGATTGGCACTCCGATGGATCCGAATCTAAACTTCTGCCAGGATAGGGGGAGCCGCTTAGCAATCCTACTAGATATATGCGGCTAGTTGGTAAATTAAATTATCTCACAGTGACAAGACCTGACATTTTCTTTCCTGTGAGTGTTGTAAGTCAGATTATGGATTCTCCCTGTGATAGTCATTGGGAAGCAGTTGTCCGCATTCTTCGGTATATAAAATCGGCTCCAGGAAAAGGGTTATTGTTTGAGGATAGAGGCCATGAGCAGATCGTTGGATACTCAGATATTGATTGGGCAGGATCACCTTCTGACAGATGTTCTACGTCTGGATATTTTGTTTTCGTAGAAGGAAATTTGGTGTCTTGGAAGAGCAAGAAACAAAATGTAGTTGCTCGATCTAGTGCAGAAGCAGAATATCGAGCAATGGATATGGAAACATGTGAGCTAATTGGATCAAACAATTGCTCAAGGAGTTGAATTTTGGTGACATCAGCCAGATGGAACTTGTGTGCAATAATGAAGTTGCCCTTCATATTGCATCATTCCGGTGTTCGATGAGAGAACTAAACACATTGATATTAATTGTCACTTCATCAGAGAAAAGATATTCTTAGGAGATATTGCTACAAAATTTGTGAAGTCGAATGATCAGCTTGCTGATATTTTCACCAAGTCCCTCACTGGTCCTCGTATTAGTTATATATGTAACAATCTCGGTACATATGATTTATATGCACCAGCTTGAGGGGGAGTGTTAGTTAAATAGTAGTAAATAACCCTAATCCCATATGTATTAGGAGTAGGACATGTATTAAATATATATATATATATAGAATCTATTGTATCATTGTTAAGTGATGTGAATAATAGATTTTCCCATGCATTATCTCAAATAGAATAAATTACTTATAATCTCAAGAAAAACACATCTCTGAGTCTACGTCAATTAACTGAAGACGAAACTTTAACGTACAAAAAATGCGGGATGTAACATCTCATTTCCGATCTCTCGTCAATTTATTTATGGCGTAATTTTCACGTACGAAAATATGGGGTGTAACATCATTCCCCCCTTTGGAACATTCGTCCTCGAATGTTGACTGATGCACTTATCATTCTCATAACCCATAGCTTTTGCGAGTATTTTAGTACTCCTCTTGCCATCTAGGCAACTATTCTGTGAATAAGTCCAAAGGCCAAGACATTCCCCCTTTAGTCCTCTTTCTCATATCACGACTTGTGGTCGATCTTTCCAATCTCATAACTGTTGCTACCTTCTGTCATGCAGCCTGTATGACTCTGACCTTGTAAGTGCACCTATGCGGCTCTTCTTTCCTTTTTTTCTCTAGCTTATAGCCAATCTCTATGCCTCACTATGCAAACATATACAGAGTTTGATAAAATATCCCTCTGGGCATTTGTAGGTATACTAAAGTTCTTTGCTCGGTATTTTGTTGAAATTACGAATATTGCTACATCTTGTTTCATGACCCGGTTATCTATCCTCATGATTTTACTGCATCCAGGTAGGTCATACTATATTATAACTCTTAATTCGATATATCGCTGCTGAGGTCTGCTACCAAATTCCATCTTACTCTTGTTGCTTATCCCATATGTATAAATTTAAGTCCTTTAATGCTTCCTCATTAATGTTCATCTTAAGAATGATGACCTAATCTCAGCTCATACTTTGTGACTTTTGTCCATCCATTATGATTCGCGTCAATATTGATCTACAATATACCATTGATAACTTGAAACTTCTTACGTAATACCTTGCCACTAGGGCTTACGTTGCATCGAGTAATGTGAGCATGTGATTTTTCACCTACTAAATACACCTACAAATTTGCTAAATAAAGTAATTTTGTAGGTTTCTGTTGAATTTCAGTGTCTATTTGTTAATTACTTATGATCATAATTCATCCTTTAA
>ML420174.1:0-17516 GCA_005239525.1 Nicotiana knightiana
ATCACTCAGCATACCTTACAGTCACTCAGTATCAGCCCCTCGGGAAACCTCACTGTCACTCATGCCTCCCAATAACTCGTCACTCGGCACTCTGCACTCGGCACTCACACTTACACTCAGTAGGTACCTACGCTCACTGGGGGTGTGTACAGACTTCGGAGGGGCTCCTTCAGCCCAAGCGCTAAAATTAAGCCACCTCGTGGCATATCATATCCTCACAATCAGGCCCTCGCCTCACTCAGTCAACAACTCTCAAAAGCCCCTCGGGCGTATCAGTAAAATAGGGTACTCAACCCAAAATCATCATTTTATATCTCAAAATAGTGTAAATAAGGCTGTGTTTCGAAATCAGTTAAACATAACATGACTGAGTGTAAATCATAAGTCAAAACAGTGAGGAAAATAGCAGTAAAAGCCCTAAGGGGTCTAAACACGTCGGCACGAGGCCCCAAACATGGCTTATAGCCCAAATATAGCAATAGTTTAAGTACACAATTTAACATATGATTTAGAGTAAAAATACGCAACTCAATAGTTGCCGCGGAGAGTACAAAGTCCAATCCAAAAATCAGTGCACACCACATACTCGTCATCCGACATGTGCGCCATTCTAAAAATAGTGAGAAATACGATGTCCGGGGTTTCATACCCTCAAGACAAGATTTATCGCCATTACTTACCTCTAGCGGGCCACAATACTAATCCGAGATGCTCTTGCCTCTAAAATTGGCTCCCGATTGCTCTGATTCTAACCAAAACCAGATTAACATCATCAATATGCGCTAAAGGAACAAAACCCAATTGAAAGCTATCAATTTTAAGCACAATTCCCGAAATTGGCCAAACCCGAGCCCCGGGACCACGTCTCAGAATTCTATAAAGTTTACATCACAAGAATCCTCATCCTCCCATGATTCTATACATACCAAGAACACCAAAATCGGACCACAATTGCGCACTCAAGTCATCGAATCCCACAGAGAACAATATGGAGGCGATTAGGAATGTAAGAGAATTATCACTTATCGCGCAATGCCAAGCGAATAGACTTTGGTTTTGAAAATGTTTATAACTAAATGCGAAAATATAAACTAACCTAGAAAGCAAGTAAAATGATCAACGACAACAAGTATGAATGCATCAGGAATTACACTCAAGTAACGATCCAATGTATTTCACGATTTTACAAATATGAGCGAGTTTATGTTAATTAGCCACGGATAATAATTATAAATTAGCTTTTTCCAAAGACTAATCAGACTTCCTAATTGAATTATTCCTAACCCAATCAAGAGATTAAGCACACCCGGATATGTCTACAAGTAGTTCAATCCTATTCCTAGGTAGAATCTATAAAATGAGGGTTAAAGCCTCAAGTTCTTGTTAATTAATCTTTCCCAANTCGAGCAATACACACTATAAACGAGCTCATGTTATCATTAAGTGATGCAAAATCTAACGAAAAGAGGCTAAAACAAGTGGTAAAACCACCACTCATCAACACCCCCAACTTAAAGCTTTTGCTTGTACTCAAGCAAATCAAAACCAATAACTCAATGAGGTTCTACAATTTCAAGCACAAGTTGCATTGCTAGCATTTACAAATCACATTCTCCAACTAAGCATTATACTTATGGATTTGGCTGGTACTAATAATTAGGCTCAAGTATGCATCTTACCCGAATAACTCCTTCATTTAAAAAAACAACTACAAGAAGTGCAAGGGAGTTTAAAAAAAAATCAAGTGACAAGAATAAGCCTCAAGGAGTGACTCAAAAGCACTATTCTACTACATATGCTCAACTCATTCATTTCCGGATATATTAATTTCACCAATCCATCCTAATTCATGTGCCCTCACAAGAAAGAAAGTCCCAAAATCACCATATTTACAAGAACAACACAAGGGACAAATTCACAAAGACACTCACTCTCACAAAGAATTTCAAGTGTTACAACATATCATGCCATAGGCTTGCCCTTATTTTAATTCATCGCCTTTTCAAGAAAATTCGGTTGGAGATCCCATAAAGACTTTGTAAGCTTGTAATATAGGCTTAGGGAAGGGTTGGATAAACATTTGGGTACAAGTGACTACACCCTCCTTGAACACTACTCACATTTTTCTTTCTTGTTGCCCTTTGTTTCTTTTCAAACCACATAGCCCTCCTTGGCTCCTAGTTACCAACATCGAACCATTTTAAGTACCTCTCTAATTTTCTTCAAGGCTCCATATTGATATATATACAAATATTTCTTTTTCTTTCTTTTTTCTCTTCTTTTTTTTGAATCTTGAGTAATTTCATGTGAACACTTTGAGGTATAGGTTCCTACACTCAATATACAACCTTAACAATTTCCATTTTGACACCACACCCCCAACTTAGGCTTTTTGCCTCATTCTCAATATTCAAGGAGGGACGGGTTCAAAAGAGGGAATTATTTTGCAAAAGGGGAATGTTTGTAATGAGGTGGCCAATGAAAAGGCTAAAGGCTCAAATGGGTTAACTAGTGATAATATCTATACAATGGTGGCTCGAAAGGGTAAAGGGGTTTTCAAATAACACAAAGAATTCCTAAGGTCATTTCTCCACCCAAACATAATTATCATTAGCATGAAAAACCAACTGGGCAAGTTCTAGATGATAGAGGTGAACACAAGATTTATTTATACAAACAAAAACGTACATTGGCACATAAATTAATCAAGACGGATCAATTTCACTTTCCAACAGGAGTCTAGAGCAATATTTTTCAAACTAGTGAGCCGCGAGTCACTAAAAGAGTCAAAATCTTATCACAAAGATTATTCTTCACCATGCAACTTACTCGTTTTACTTCAAGACTAAAATTTTGAGGGGTATTCTTAATTTACATTTCACATACAAAAGGATAATTTCTTTAGTACCAAATAATCCAAAAGGCTCTTCCTAGCAAAACAAGACCAATTCCCTTAAGAAAATTGTCACACAATATATCATAGGGAAAGGTCACCCGGTTCACTTCAAAAATGTTCCTTGGGAAAGAACCGTAGCATGAAGAAAACCCAAGGAAGTATTATTAAGGAAATAAAAATTAAAGAGCAAAACTACTAATAACAACTAAAAACTAAGATAGAAGTAGCTACTAAAGAAAATAAATGATACAAGAAAAATAAAAACTAATCACACCAAGATTAGCAAAAACCATTGACATAAGCTTAGCAAAAACCATTGACATAATCCACAATAAGCCCATCAAGGGCACATAATATCCATACATAAAAAATAAGCCCGGGAAGGGCACATAACAATGTCATAAACCAAGTCATAATAGATACAATGTACAAAAGCCACCCCAACTAGAAATATTGCAGTGTCCCCACTGAATAACATCAAAATAAAAGAGCATAGTTTGAGGGTCTCCCTGAGGTCTGCATCAGACTAGCAGACTACAAGAGAAGAGGCTGGTCAATGCTACTGAGAACTCTCGTTATCATCATCATCATCATCATCATCATCGGCATCATCCGCATCGGTCATGAACGAGTAGTCCCCGCTGTCATCAGCATCCACAACTGGTAGCTTCTTGCTCGGCTGCCCCCACCTAAAGATCACCTTGACTCCTCTCCACACTTTGACCAGGAGCTTACTTTTCTTTTTATTTTTCTCCTTTTCCTTGTCAAATGACTCCTTCAGTTTAATATGTGCCTTGGCCAGGCTAGTGTAGGCGGTGTCAAGCTATGAAAGAGATGCTGCCATCTTGTCTTGAGTATCAAAATACTGCTGCATCTTAGCCCTGGAGTAGTACTCAGGTGGAGGCTGAGGATGGGAGGTGGAAGGTCCAGTGGGGATCTTGGACACTAGGTCCCGCAGGATAGAAAATTAGGAGTTCATCTCCCCAAAAGAACCCTCTGCTGCAGTAAGCTGTGAGGAGGATCCAGCTCTGGCAGTGGTGGTGGTGGTGGTCTTCCTATACTTGCTTTTTACTGTGCCACCCTCACCCTTCACTCTGAGTGGGTGGAAGGGTTTGTCGGCGGCCACCCACTGATCAATAGGGCGCTCCTCAACCTGTTCCCGCCAACACAACTGAGTGATCAAGGACGAAAACATTAACCCCGCTCCATCATCAAGCAAATACTGCCGCAACTCGCTCAGAATATAATAGCCTGCATTCACTGGAATGTCGTCAAGAAGGCAAGCAATGATTAAGGCTCTAGTATAAGACACGTCTGAGGCGTTCCCACTGGGGGAAACCCTACTACACAGTATATACAGCCATATCTTTGCCTCAGTTGTGAAGTCAATTGACTTCAGGCCTTTTCTTCTGTTAGCCCACTGTGCTCTCACACTTTCAGGATACAACTTGGACAAAAGCCATGCCGAATTGTTGCAATGATCTCTCTCTAGTACTGGCTCAATTGGGTGGTTTGGAATTCCAAGGGCAGCATTGATTTCTTCCACCCCGAACCTCACTATTTTCCCTCTGATTATGAGTTGAGGATCGACGAAGTTTGTTCGCTTGTGATTTGTGTAAAAGTCACGAACCCATGTCTCATTTGCTTTGCAATGAGTGGGAATGAAGCACGACCACCGAGAGGACATCAACCGACCATAGAAATCCGGTAGCGTCTCGGCCAATTTTTCCTCCGCAATCCCTTTCTCAAGCACCAACTTCTTGGTGAGGAGATTGTCGTAATATCGTCGATGGCAGTCAGCGGACATGAAACGGGTATTGTCATATTGTTCCTCAACATCCTCTTCGATTCATGGCCAAGAGGGGAATTTAGGTGTGTGTTCGAATCCATTTTTAAGTCAAAGTACCTACAAAAAATCAAAATGAAGTTAGTCAAGTAGTGGAATCTTGTTAAGCATATTAAAACACTGCAATTAGGCCAAAGAACCAAATCGAATGGGTCCGGGAAGGCCAATTTGCAAAGCCACTATTTTTTGGCAAAACTGGTCAGTTTTCGCACCTGCGGAACTTCAACCGCAGGTGCGGCGACGTACCTGCGGAAGCTTACTCGCACCTGCCGACAAAATGCACTTGCAGCGATGGACTCGCAGGTGCGAAGCTGCACCTGCTGAAATATTGTCGCACCTGCGGTCCTTTGTCCAAAACTCAACTGCCCAGAAATTTTGTGTCATTTTTGACTTGGGCTTAGCTTTTTGGCCACTAATATGAACTCATGACTTCCAGATTAGTGTCCCAAACTTTTTTCTAACTTCATTAACAATGAAATTAAGGTACGAGGCACTCAATTTTCACCTATATAATTAACCGAACACTTTGCGGGCATTTAGAATTTACTCTCTCCTCTCACGAATTTTGTGCTCACTAACCCCACACTTTGTTGCTTCACTGAAACTAGCACGCAATCCTTACTCTCAACGAAATCCTCACTCTAATTCTACCCTAAATCAGAAGAGTCATGGGAATGGGAGTAAACGGCCATGAATGGTTTTAACAAGAAATACCCAGAACAACAACAAAAATAGAATGGGGATAGAAGAATGACCGAGTAAAGCAAGAAAAAGTGAAAATAACTGTAGAGTCTCTTGTGATTTGCAGCGAGTGAGAGTTCAGAGAAGTGAGCACAAAATTAATTTTCTTGTTTGAGTTCTAGGGCTTATAGAAACTGACCTGAGGGGATAGAATTTGGGAATTTAGCTGGGCAATTTTCGCACCTGCGGGGCTTTTTCCGCACCTGCGGGTGCGCACGTGAAAGAATCCAACCGCACCTGCGTGAAAGGGCGCACCTGCACTTCAGTAACCGCATTTGCGGAGCCGCATCTACGGAAGCTTGACCGCAGGTGCGGAATCCCTGGGCTCAGCATAAAAAAGTTTGTGAAATTTTTGCGATCGCATTTTTGCTCGCAAATTCAACTCTGCGATAGCATTTTTGACATGAGGCATCGCAGAGTTGAGCAGAATGTTTGCCCAGCAAAAGATTTTCTCCTCCTGCACTATTTTCGGCCACCCGATCTCCCTGACCTGCTGAAATCAACTCCGAAAATTCTGAAACTTGACGGATTGGTTAGAAAAAATATAATAAGATATTCTGAAAAAGAAAATTCCAAAAATGACCAAAAAATTTTGAAAAACGATGGGTTGCCTCCCACCAAGCGCCGCATTTAACGTCGTGGCACGACGCACGTCAACTTTACCACTTTTCTCGCCACTTTGACGATATGAACTGGGCACCTAGCTTGGAATCAAGCTTGTGACCATGGGCGGTGGGGGGTTGTGAGTAGATGATCGAGCCAATCCTCAAATTTTTCATTTTGCACTTCTTGGCTTTCATGTGAGGTATGTCATTTTTCTTTCTTGTTTCTTCAACTTGTAAGATGTATGGTATGAATTTTTCCTCCTCGCAATCCCTCATTGATCCGTGTAGTTCAAATTCCGTATCACCACACAATTCCAATGTTGAAAAATGCTTGGAATGTGCCTTCAAACCTCCAACTTGCAATTTTTTCCGGATTTTGACATCCTCCTTTTCCCCCGTAATAGAGTTAATTTCAACCAAATTTTCAATCACCTCGGTTGAATCTAATTCTATATTTTTCTCGGCATCACTAACACTTATGGAGTCGGTTGGCGGATGTTCAAGGCTTGATTCCTCAAAGTAAGGCTGACTCTCACCCCCGGAATTGGACTCTTCTTGGCTTCCATCCACACTCTCAACTTGAGAGGCATAATGAGCCTCCATCAATGCTTGCATTTGACCTTCCAAAGTGCGGATGTGCTCATCATTTTGAGTCACATCATGTTTCAATTCCTCGAGTGCAAAGTTCTTCTTTTCCTCATTTTCAAGAATGGCCTCCAACATGAGCATCATTCTCTCATTTTGAGCATTTGAGAGTTATTCTTGGTTTTGTTCAAGTACCAAGGAAGAATTTTCAACTTCAACCTCTAAGGAAGGTTCTTGGCTATCACTCACCTCCAAGGCTTTTTGAACTCTTGAAGCTTCAATCATAGCATCCATTTGTGAGTTCAACCTTTCAAGTGCCAAATCATTTTGGAGACTAGTCTCCAAAATTTCTTCCAAGGCATTTTTCTCATGGTTCCCTTCTTCATGTAGGCACTCCAACATGAGCTTGAACTCTTCATTTCTACCATAATCACTTCCCTCCACTTCTTCACCCCTAAAATTTCCATCACAAAAAGTAGAATCATCATAGTGGGTGCTTGGGGAAGGGAAGGACAAATATGCACAATCATACCAATGACCATTTTGGCGACCACACCTATCACAAATACTCCATTCATGGGTTTGAGATTGTGCGCACAATCCATCCCCGTGAGAATTTAAACAATTTTTCCACGAGTGTGGTCCTCCACAATAAGGACAAGGGTCATCAAAGTATGAACAACTACCATCCGACCAATTTTCATTATATGATGCCATTTTTTTAACGAAAAATTAAGAAAATAAACAAGAAAAATAATTACGCAAATATTCACAAGTTTGAATCAAAGCACTTATGCTTACTTCTCAAACAACCTAAATTACGCCAATTGTTCCCCGGCAACGGCGCCAAAATTTGATACGCTCAAATTACACCTTAGAATAGTGTCAGCGGTCGATTGTCAAATATAATAACCCAACAAGGTTGGGGTCGAATCCCACAGAGAACAATATGGAGGCGATTAGGAATGTAGGAGAATTATCACTTATCGCGCAATGCCAAACGAATAGACTTTGGTTTTGAAAATGTTTATAACTAAATGCGAAAATATAAGCTAACCTAGAAAGCAAGTAAAATGATCAATGGAAACAAGTATGAATACGTCGGAAATTACACTCAAGTAACGATCCAATGTATTTCACGATTTTACAAATATGAGCGAGTTTATGTTAATTAGCCACGGATAATAATTCTAAATTAGCTTTTTCCAAAGACTAATAAGACTTCCTAATTGAATTATTCCTAACCCAATCAAGAGATTAAGCACACCCGGATATGGCTACAAGTAGTTCAATCCTATACCATGTAGAATCTATAAAATGAGGGTTAAAGCCTCAAGTTCTTGTTAATTAATCTTTCCCACCCCCAAATTATCTTTTCCAAAATTAATTCGGAGTTAATGGGCGAGTCCTAGGGTTAGCTAATCCCTTTGGAATCATTAAAGAACAAGAATAACTAAAGAAACAATAACTCACTTCATAAAAGATGAAAAATCATTCAATACATAAGCACAACAAGGTATTTAATCCACACTTTAAANATTTCCATAAACAAGAACTAGTGTTGGAAATAAATACTACACACTTAAATATTCAATAAAATCAAGGAAATGAAGAAACAAACATAAATGGGTAAGAAATCCTTAACCACAAGCTTGAAATCTTCAAAACCCAAGTGTGTGTGCAAACCCTAGCTTCCACAAATGTTTTCTCTCTTTTTCTCTACTCAAAAATATATTTACAATGCCCAAGATATGCCAAAAGATCTGCTAGGTCCAGTATATGTGAGTTGGGAATAAGAAAATGTGATTTTACAATTCTGTACAGTCCTGATGCCCGTTGACCGCACATGCAGAAGAATCTTCGCAGGTGCGGTTCCGCAGGGGCGGAAATCCAAGCGCAGGTTCAAGTCTGGGTATATTGGGCCATTTCCGCAGATGCAGACAAAAGGTCGCTCCTGCGGTTCCGTAGGTGCGTGGATTATATTGTAGGTGCGGTTTCTGTCCACTCTAGCTCTCCTTCGCATGTGCGGCTCATCCTCCGCAGGTGGGAGGTCGTACCAGCGGCCCAGAGTCCGCAGGTGCAGAATCACTGGAGCTTTTACACATTTTTCACCACTTTTTGTTCAACTTCACTCCAATTCAACACCAACTACTTCATGGCATCATTTCCCTGAAATTCGAGCAATACACACTATAAACGACCTCATGTTATCATTGGGTGATGCAAAATCTAACGAAAAGAGGCTAAACGAGTGGTAAAATCACCACCCATCAATCGCGAAGAACAAACTTACTGCCTCCAAATTTTACTCATTGCGATCGCACCATTAGCCACGCGATCGCGAATCTTCGACCCCCTGACCTATGCGATCGCGTACCCATTCACGCGGTCGCGAAGAACAATTGCAAGAACCTCACGCGCCCCCTTTTTCTCCGACGCGATCGCACAAAGAACCCTGTGACCACACTGCTCTTGCTGCCCAACCTATGCTATCGCAAACCTCATTATGCGATCACATAGAAAAAATCTTCCTGCTTCAAACTTTACTCTACGCGATCATAGATGAACTCATGCGATCGTAATGAACAAACAAATGCTGCTAAAACACCAGAAAACCAGCAATCTCCCAAAGACCAAAAATGCCCGTTTGAGCATCTGAAATACACCCGAGGCCCCGGGACCTCAACCAAACCTACCAACATATCCCATAACATTATTCAAACTTATTCGATCCTTCCAAACACCAAAAACAACGCAAAAACACCAAAATCACATCAAATTCAAGCCTATGAACTTTGAAATTTCTAAATTTCGCCAATGATGCCGAAACCAACCAAAACACATCCGATTGACCTGAAAATTTGCACACATATCCAAAATGACATTACGAACCTTCTCCAACTTCCGGAATTCCATTACGACCCTGATAGCTTACTTTCCCCCTGCCGACCGCAAATCGTCAAAAACTAACTTTCGCCAATTCAAGCCTAATTCTACACCGGACATCAAAACTTCATTCAGAACACACTCCTAAGTGCAAAATCACCTAACAAAACTATACGAGCCATAAAATCTACATTTTGAGGTTGTTTACCAATAAGTCAACTCTCTGTTGACTTTTCCAACTTTTAAGCCAATTCAAGAGACTAAGTGTCTCAGTTCTCTCCATGACCACTACGAACCCGAACCAACCTACCCAAAACAACATAAATAGGCTAAGAAACATACGATAAAGCAAAAACGGGGGAAACAAGGCTAATCTCACAGAACGACCGGCCGGGTCGTTACAATAGCCCTAAGCCTTTTTACCATTTGAAAATAAACAAAAACAATTTGCTAATTTTAATTCTTAGTTGTCATCCTTAGTTTAAAATAGATTTAGAAACAAAACAAATTTTGTGGAATTTTAATCCGAGAAAATCCAAGCTCATTCGATCGAATATATACTCCTAAGTCCCATTCATAGCTCCCTGTGGAAAATAGACCCCGACTCCTTGTTGGTACTATTATTTCTCTGACCGTTTCACAACCTCAAATAGAGGTGTGGCTTGGATGAGATCAGAGGCCAAAATATCATACTCACTTAGGCGAATACTCAAATAACGTCAAACAACATCAAAAACATGAATCACACCTCAATTCAAGCCTATTGAAACTAATAGATTTCCAACTCCAACAATCGATGCCGAAATCTATCAAGCCAACTCAGATTGACCTCAAATTTTGCACACAAGTCATAAATGAAACAAAGGACCTATTCCAACATCCAGAACCAAAATCCGAGCCCGGTATCAGCAAAGTCAACTCGCGGTCAAACTACTCAACTTTTCAAACTTCAATTTTACAACTTTCGCCAATTCAAGTCAAAATGACTTGCGGACCTCCAAATTAATATCTGGACATACTCCTAAGTTCAGAATTACCACATGAAGCTAACAGAACCATCAAAACTCCATTTCGGAGTCATTTACTCATAAGTCAACATATGGGCAACTCTTTCAACTTAAGCTTCCAACCCTGGGACTAAGTGTCCCAACTTATTCTGAAACATCCCCGGAACCAAACCAACTACTTTGGCAAGTCACATGACCACAAATGAACATAGAATAAGCACTGAATGGGGGATTAAGGCTAAGATACTCAAAATGACCGGCCGAGTCGTTACAGTTAATTTATTTATGAATGTTAGAGTTACCTTGTCTTAGAGACTAGGTGCCATCACGACTACCTTAGGTGGGATTTGGGGTCTTGACAATTATGACAGTACCAGCTGACATCATCACCTCATTTTCTTTTCATGTTCTTAGAATTTGACTTATGATTCTCGCTCACCATAGTTGTACATCTTGAAGGTATTAACATTTTTCAAATTTGTTTCCACCTTAACCCATCATTTCATCCATGGATAGTCCGATACTTCCCATATATTTTTCAAGTAGCATGTGTAATATCTTGAACCTTTAGCTTTGTGCTCGTCACTTCTTTATCTACCACGCCAGACAGTCAATACGCTCGAGAACCATGTCTCTCAATTCAGGCACAATATACGGTCAATAGTAAGAAGAATTTAAAACTCCCTAAATGTCCTTGTAGCCTCCCTGATGTCAGTGTGGCCGGTGACACACCGATAAGAGGGAATCTAATTGACACAACTCCATAGACTTCCTAGGACTCGACATAGAACCTAGTGCTCTGATACCAAGTTTGTCAGGATCCAAAACCACATGACCAACACCCAACACACTACCCCACCTGTGATGACCCAAAGGGTCATCTTATAAATTAAGACTCCATTCTAGGCTCATTAGCCTTAAAAGATTAATTTTATTTACCTCAATTTGCGTGCACAGCCCAGGCGTGAAACAGGAAAGTTTTTATGTGAAAATATGAGAAAAAGTAATTTTTGGAATTTAAAATTTGGTTTTAGTTGACTTTGTTCAACAATTTTAGTAAACGGACCCAGATCTGTGTTCCGAAAATCCCGGGAGGTTCGTAGTAGAATATGAGACTTGGGCGTATGTCTGGAACTGAATTCCAACATCCTTAGCCTTAGCAATCAATTTTTAAAGAAAATTGTTTTGCTGGATTTTCAATGAAATAAAGAAATGAATTAATGTTTGAAACTGTTGGTATCGGTCCTTTATTTTGGTTCCGGAGCTCGATACAGGTTTTTTATGATATTTAAGTCCTATCTGTGAAATTTGGTAAAAATCAGAATTTATTTGACGTGATTCGGGCGTCCGGTTGAGAAATGGTGAAATTTAAGTGTTCTTGAGAAAAGTGATTTTTGAGGTTAAATTCATAGTTTTAGATGTTATTTTCATGATTTGATCGCACGAGCAAGTCCGTATGATATTTTTAGACTTGCATGCATGTTTGGTTTAGAGCCCCGAGGGATCGGGTGAGTTTTGTGTAAGCTACGAGATGTTTTACACTTAAGAAATTTTGATGTCATGACTGTTTCTGGTGCGCAGGTAAATTGTTCTTCGCGTTCGGGTTGCTTCACTCGCAAACATGTAGAGTAAAGTGCACTGGGGCCATTTTTGTTCTATTCGAACGCGGAGCTCAGGACGCGAACGCGGAGCACTGGTGGGCTATAGCTTTGCGAACGCATCCAGGCCACGCTAACGCACTATGTAAACGGGACTTGGGGGAGGGTAGTTGCATTTCTTCTTCGCAAACACGACCACCTGGTCGCGAACACAATGACCAAATGAAGCAAAGCTTCGCAAACGCGTTCAAGACCCCGCGAACGCGAAGGCCATTGGGCCTGATCCATCGCGAACGCGATGAAGGCCTGCCCAGTGATATAAAAAATAATTTTAAAACTCGGGAAGAACCTATTTTTCACCTATTTTCGAACTACAAAGACCTAGAAGCGATTTACTTCACAAATATTCATCCCCAAAGTGTTGGTAAACAATTATAAACTCTTCTCTTTCAATTAACCAATGTTTCTCATCACTTTTCAATCAAAAATCAAGAATTTTCGTGGTAGAAATTGGGGGTTTGGGTAGAATTAGGGAATTTTGTAAAAATGGGACTTTGACCTCGAATTGAGGTCGAATTTCAAAACTAATTGCATATTTGGGCTCGGGGGTGAATGGGTAAACGGAATTTGGCCCGAACCCCGAGTTTGGAAGAAGCGGGTCCGGGGTCGGGTTTTAAATTCTTTTGAGAAAACTTAGGAAGACAATGATTTTTTAGTAAAGTTAGTTCCTTTAGAATAAATTAGTGATATTAAACTAATTATGATTAGATTCGAGCGGGTTGGAGGCAAATTTGAAAGGAAAAGCAGTAATTGAGTAGTGAGTGGCCTGCGAATTTGAGGTATGTGCTTTGTTTAACCTTCACTTGAGGGAATATGAATCCCCACTTAAATGTTAAGTGAATTTGCATGTGTGTGGTGTATAGGTGAGGTGACGAGTATTTGTGCACCACTAAATTATTGTTGACTTATTGTTAAGTATTGTTTCGAGTATTTTGGAAGTGTTGGCTATTCTCTTGGTTTTCTTATGTTACATAAGGATTGAGCTAGATGTCAGTGTTATGATATGTATATAATTTCCGGTTGGTTTCGTTGTGAAATGATAATTGATGAAATTTATAAGTTTTATAGCTTATGTTTACAATTGTTGATACAAAAATGTTGTGAAAGGATTGGCCTGATTTGTGAAAGTATTCGTAAATAAACTGATATGATATGACTGGTGGGAGCGGGTTGCACACCGCAACAAGGAGTGATATGGGTAGACAGGTGGGATCGGGTTGCATGCCGCAACAGGAGAAATAAGGGTGATATATATATAGGGTGGAGCAATAAGGGTGGAAAGGTGGAGCGGGTTGCACTCCGCAACAAGGAGCGATAAGGTAGAATATTTATGTTTTACTGATTTTCAAAAATAAGGATTTGAAAAACTTCGATTTTATTAAAAAGGTTTTCATACTCTGATTTTTACTGTGATTTTAAATTGAAACTTGGAAATGTTGAGGAATTGACTATATCTGATATCTGAAAAGAGTTATCCGAGTTGATTTTATTTGTGGTTGCAAGTTACTGTTTATTTAGTTTATTATTATCACTTCTTTCTAGCTTTATTATATATTGTTCATATGTTATATTGTTAATTCCCCGCCGTAGCCTTATTACTACTTCGTCGAGGTTAGGCTCGGCACTTCTCAGTACATGGGGTCGGTTGTACTGATACTACACTCTGCACTCTTCTGTGCAGATCCAAGTACCGACCAGAGTTAGGAGATTTTAGTAGCTGCGCATTTTCATTGGAGACAAGAGGTAGATCTGCTGGTGTTCGCAGACTCCTGGAGTCTTCTCTACACTATTTAGTTGTTGTTTTATTTCATTAGGAACAAACATATATACTTCTTTTAGCCCATTATTTTTAGTACTCTTTAGTAGTTTGTGAATTGTGACACCAGACCCTGGGTAGATATATAGTTGGTAATAGTTCGTGGTTTGTTTAATTTTATCTAATATTATTCATGAAGTCATTTATTGGAAAGCATTAGATTTATTTGTTTTATTTTTAAATATTTTCTATTGTGTCAAGTAAACTTTTAAGGGAAATGGTTAGTAAATTTCTAACATCGGCTTGCCTAGCAAGTATTGTGTTAGGCGCCATCACGATCCCGTGGGTTGGGAATTTATGTCGTGACAAGTTGGTATCAGAGCACTAGGTTTCATAGGTCTCACAATTAACGAACAAGCTTGATAGAGTCTGAGGGGTCAGTACGGAGACGTCTGTACTTATCTCTTAGAGGCTATGAAGTTAGGAACAAACTCAGTTTTTATTTCTACTCTATCGTGCGATTCTTGGTATCTCAAATACTGATTGAACTCTTCTACTCTCTCGGATATGGCGAGAATACGTGCTTCTTCTTCCGCTGACCAACAATCCGGTCTTCCAGCAGCAACAACTCCTATTAGGGGTAGAGGCCGAGGCCACATCAGAGGCTGAGGCAGAGGCAGGACTCATCCTATTGCTTATACTTTAGCCCCAGCTGTGGAGCCTCAGATTGAGATTGATAGGGGGCTCCAGCTCAGACAGTTCCAGCTGGACCAGCTCAGGTCCTAGAGGGGTTCATTGTGACCTCGGTACTTCAGGATATTTTGGTCCGATTAGTGGGCCTTATGGAGAGTGTAACCAAGACTGGTACACTCCCTAATGCAGCAGTCGTATCTCAGGCTGGAGGAGGGGTACATACTCCTGTTACCCACACTCTTGATCAGACTACTCCTCAGATCCAGACCCCAGCAGCCAACCCAGTAGGGGTAGTTCAGACAGTTGCTGCAACCTTAATTGCTGAGGGGGAAACTATGACTTCTGATGCTTTGTGGAGATTGGACAGATTCATCAAGCTTTTCCCTGTTCACTTCAGTGATGCTACTTCAGAGGGTCCTCAGGAATATCCAGACAACTGTCATGAGGTTCTTCGCAATATGGGTATTTTGGAGACCAATGGGGTCGACTTCGCCGCGTTTCAGATGACTGGTTCCGCCAAGAAATGGTGGAGGGATTATTTGTTGACTAGACCAGCTGGGTCACCTGCTCTGACTTGGGATCAATTTTCTCACCTCTTTTTGGAGAAATTTTTGCCTATCAATACCATAGAAGAGAAGCGTCATCAGTTTGAGCGTCTTCAGCAGGGCGACATGACAGTTACCAGTATGGGAATCGTTTTGTGGATTTGGCTCGGCATACTATTATTTTTTTGCCCACAGAGAGAGAGAGAGGGGGTTAGGAGATTTATTGAGGGCCTTGCCCAGTCCATTAGGTTGCAGATGGCTAAGGAGACAGGGACTGAGATTTCATATCAGGATGCGGCCAATGTGGCCAGAAGAATTGAGACGGTTCTCGGGATGGGAGGTCAGGGGTCAGACAAGAGACCTCGCCATTCCGGTAGATTTAGCGGTGCCTCGTTTAGAAGCGGAGATACTTAGGGTAGATGCCATTCTTCCAAGACATTTAATTCAGCACTTCAGACGTCCCACGGTGCCTTAGGTGGTTGTGGATCTTACTTGCCTTATTCTAATCAGTCAGCCCCTATTAGAGCACCTCCTCTTCAGAGTTATTATCGTGGTCAGCCGGTTCGTCAAGGTCAGCCTCAGTATCAGGATGGTTGTTATGAGTATGGTGAGTATGGGCACATTCGGAGATCTTGCCCAAAATTTTTGGGTAATCAACTTTAGTACCAGAATTCTCGTGCTATAGTTCCGGCACCATCTACAGAACCACCTGCCCAACCAGCCAGGGGGAGGGGTCAGGTAGTCAGAGGTAGAGGTCAGAATGTTATAGGTGAAAGTCAGCATGCTAGAGGTGGAGGCCAGCCTGCTAGAGGTGGTGGCCAGCCTGTTAGAGGTGGAGGACCACCTTTTAGGGGTCCTCCCAGTGACGCACTTCAGGGTGGTGTGGCCCAGCCCCGATTATATGCATTTCCAGCCAGACCTGAGGCAGAGTCCTCCGATCCTGTTATCACAGGTACCATTTCAGTTTGTAATAAAAATGCTTCAATTTTGTTTGATCTAGGGTCTACTTATTCTTATGTGTCATCCTATTTTGGCTCGTATTTGGTTGTGCCCCGCGTTCTTTGAGTGTCCATGTTTATGTGTCTACACCAGTGGGAGATGCTATTATTGTACATCGAGTGTATCGTTCGTGTGTAGTCATTATTGAGGGTCTTGAAACTAGTGTAGACCTATTGCTTCTTGACATGGTCGATTTTGATGTCATATTAGGCATGTATTGGTTGTCACTTTATTATGCCATCTTGGACTGTCACGCCAAGACAATTACTTTAGCCTTGCCGGGATTGCTCGGTTAGAATAGAAAGGGACTCTTGGTCTTTCTCCCAGCAGAGTGATTTCTTATACCAAGGCTCGTCGCATGGTTGAGAAAGGATGTTTGGCTTATTTGGCTCATATCCGTGATTCTGATGCCGAGATTTCTTCAATAGAGTTAGTGCCTATTTTTCAGGAGTTTCCCGAAGTGTTTCCTGCAGACTTGCCGGGGATGCCACCCGACAGGGATATCGATTTTTTATTGATGTTGCTTTGGGCACTCATCCCATTTCTATTCCTCCATACCGGATGGCCCCACCAGAATTAAAAGAATTGAAAGAACAGTTGCAAGACCAGCTTGATAAAGGTCTCGTCAGGCCTAGTGTCTCGCCCTGGGGTGCACCGGTTTTGTTTGTAAGGAAGAAGGATGGATTAATGAGAATGTGTATAGATTACTGGAAGTTGAATAAAGTTACTATAAAAAATAAGTATCCATTGCCTAGAATTGATGATTTATTTGATCAGGTTCAGGGTGCTTGTGTGTTTTCGAAATTGATCTGAGATTGGGCTATAATTAGTTGAAGATTAGGGCGTCCGATATTCCTAAAATAGCCTTTCGGACAAGGTATGGGAACTATGAATTTTTGGTGATGTCTTTTAGCTTGACTAATGCCCCAGCAGCCTTTATGGATTTGATGAATCAAGTTTTCAAGCCTTATCTAGATTCCTTCGTAATTGTATTCATTGATGATATTCTTATTGATCACGCTCAACTATGTCTAATAAAGTGGGCGTTGCAAATATAATCCGGGGTATATGCCCAGAGTCAATCCCACAGGGAATTTACGTATCAATTAAGTCTTTAGAATACGCAACTTTTACTCAATCAATTCTCTCAAGATTTTTTGAATAGAAATTGGTGATGTTTTACTAATTCTACTAACAATAATAATAACTAACAATTACTAACAATATGATGTAAACAATGATAATAAAAGTCTAAGGTTATGGTTTCCCCCGTTGGTGAACTTCCTTCTCGGATACTTC
>ML420174.1:17724-33788 GCA_005239525.1 Nicotiana knightiana
GTATCGTTATCTCTAATCCAACCTCTAAACCCTCGGTTATGACTTTCGTCTATACTCTGGGAGTGGTGTTGTTCAAACAACTACCTAAATATGCACTCTCTCTCAAGTAGATACATAATAAATAGGAACAGCTAATTGAAGGCCCTTTCAATCAACTACAACAAGAACGTAGTTGAACAAATAGAGATTAATCAACCAAACTATATTAATATCACAATAAGTTCATCCCCAACAGGTTCCACCAAAACCCTAGATTAAATAAATTAGCTACTCATGATCATACTAAACAACTCTAAAATAACTTGCATAATTAAACTACAAAATAATAGATAAAAACTATAAAAAGCAATGTTTGCTTCACTAAGTAGTAATCCACAAGTTGTTTCTTCACTTCAATGGCTTCCTCCCATGGAATCCTCCTCCAAGTTGTGTTTTTGGGGTCTATTTATATGTTTAGAACAAACCCTAAACGTGTAGGAGACTTCTATTCCAACCGGGAAACACTTAAACTCTTCAAAACTCGAAATTGACCGGACCTCGGGGACCCAGGCGTTTGGGCTCAAACGTCCCCTTAAAGCCAGGGCAGGCCTGGCGTTTGGGGCCAAACGCCCCCTACCGCCAGGGTCAGCCTGGCTTTAGGGGCCAAACGCCCCTTAACGCCAGGGACAACCTGGCTTTAGGGGCCAAACGTCCGGATAACGCCAGGATAATGCCCGGGTGTTTCCTCTTCGACTCTTAAGTGTATTTTCGACGTATTTGAATCCATTTAGCTCGGTTTCCATCTCCAATTCACCTACACATGAAATAAACTCCATTATGCACATAAAAAGTGTATTTTTATCATTAACGCACATAAAATGTAAGGCATGTAACATGTTAAACCATGAATTCTAGCCTCGCATCAATACCCCACACTTAAACATTTGCTCGTCCTCGAGCAATCAAACTACACTCATATACACAACTTATTAAGCAAATACCTTAAAGAAGTGTGACATCCTCGCCTCAATAATCGACTCACAAATACCATGCTTTATTCACAATCCACTCACTACTCTAACATAGAGGTCAACAACATTACCTTTCCTTCATGAATCATGTGCCCTCACCAAATCAAAGAGCTAGTTCCTCACACAATAAAATTTAAGAACACTTAGGAACTCAAGATAAATATAATTCACTCGCTCTCAGAAATAATATTCATATGCTACAAAAGATGCACCATAAGCTTGCCCGTAGTGTACTACTCCACTAATCGAGCTCATTCAGTCTAGGATCAAGTAGGACTTTATTCGGTTGTAATGTAGGTTGTGGGACGGGTAGGATACATTTGGATATAAGAGTGACTACACCTCCCTAAGCACATTAATACATATACTTTCGCTTTCAACCTCAAACTTCTATTAATCCAAACTCCACCTCCACATTGATGTTATTACCCCATACTTCTTTAAGCACAATTACATTAGGAGTCACCACATATATTTTTCTTTCAAAACAATACAACTATTTATTTTCTATTTTTTTTCTTTTCAAGTGACTCTTACTTTTTCAAACAGTGCACCTTTCTCCTTATTTCACTTATTCCCCTCAAAACCAACCTACCACCCCACACTTTAATTCTTCCATATTTCATCACATTTTCAGTGCTTACGAGAGGTGACAAGGTTAAACTATATGATCGATTCAAACAAAGGGTATGTCTTGTAATGTGGTTGCCAAAGAAACATTTTTATAGGCTCAACGGGGTTAACTGGATCAACAAAGAAATGCCTATATCACTTCCAAGACTGAATAAAACTTCTATTTCGCTTTGCTCACACACGGGGTAAGTTCTAGACATCAAATGCAATGCACATAATTACATACAAGCCTCACACACACTTGGCACATAACTCACTTAGGATTGGGTCTATCACAACACTCCAGTCAAAGCAGTTAAGCAAATTTAAGAATCTATGATTTGGTATTTATCCTTGAGTCAAAAATTGAGCCTAAGCGTCACAACCAAAGTACTGACTATTCTCCAGGCATTAGCACGTTTCGAGATATTGCTCCTATTAAGCCTTAACCATGTGATTCCTACTCCTAAAAATTAGAAAATACCTACACCCGGTTCAACTAAAAACCCTTGGAAAAGAACTGTGGTCCAAAGAAAAATCAAGGGAGAATTACTACACTACTTAAAACAAAAAAATCTTTTTGGTATTTTCTTTTAGACTTACTTCCTTCAAGAAAACTGTCTAGGAGATCCATCGTCAGGAAGAGTCCACATATTTCCACATTTTTTTTGTTTTTCTACCTCAAAGAACAACTTACTAACAATAAAAGCTAAAACTACTACAAGAAATCACACTAACCACAACAAATCACAACAAATATGTACAACACCCCACACTTAATTCATGTAATGTCCTCAGTGCATTACATATAGACAAAACAAGAAATAAAAATAAGGTGTAAGAAACTCCCTGGTCCAATAGTGTCGATATCCTTTCCATTGATCTCGCTTTCATGCTCCTTCGAGCAAATGCTTTAATCACTTTATGCCTCCACTTTGAACTTATGAATTGCACCCCAATTTTTGATTCTGCTCTATGATCATGCTCATGGGGTGGTGGAACAAATTTGCCTAGCCCAAAAAAATAATGTAGTAATCTGCGTTTCTTGGCCTTTCGACGAAATGTGTACTCCCTACTTTCTGGCATGAAGAATTCCAGAATGTAGGCATCTTTTTCTTTATCCCTAAACTCCTCAGGTGGTTCGGATAACTCTATTTGCATATCATCATCCAAACACAATGTGAACAAATGGTTGGAATGTGTACCAACATCCTCAACAATAATGACACTGGGTGGTTCTTCAATAGATGGACTGGCCGGCGGGTTCTCTCTTTCCTCTACGTATAGTGACTCAAACTCGAGAGCCTTTTGCCATACCTCTTTTTCCTCAAGTGCTAACACCCAATCTGCTAGTTCTTCATCGTTCATATCATCTAGATTCATGAAACATTCATCCAAAGGGTCCCCAATAGTCAGGGATGCATCAACTTTTTCTGGGATCACATTTACAACATCAATAAGAGAGAAGTTGGCGAACTCACTAGGTCGCCTCATAGACTTTTTCACGTTGAAAGTGATTTCTTCATCACTGAGCCTCATCTTAAGTTCACCAGTCTCACAATCGATAAGAGCTCTGCTTGTGGCCAAAAATGGCCTTCCCAAGATTATGGGAATTTCCTTATCCACTTTGCAGTCTAATATCACAAAATCAGCAGGAAATACAAACTTCCCCACTTGCACCAACACATTATCGAGAATACCTGACGGTCTCTTCACCGTCCTATCAGCAAGTTGCAGCAGCATGTAGGTGAGCCTGGCTCTACCAATCCCCAGTCTTTTATATATGGCCAGCGGCATCAGATTAATGCTGGCCCCCAAGTCACATAGAGCTTTGGTGAAAGTTAAGTTGCCAATGGTACAAGGAATTATAAAACTCCCTGGGTCACACAACTTTTCAGCAATAGGATGTGTCACCACCGCACTACATGTCTGAGTAAGGGTGACACTAGCCAGATCTTGGAAGTCAACTTTTCTGGACATCAATTCCTTCATCATTTTAGCATAGCCAGGCATTTCTTTCAATGCATCAATCAATGGAATATTTACCTGTATCTGCTTTAGCATGTTCAAGAACTTCTTGTACTATTCATCCTTTTGGTATTTAGCCAGCCTCTGAGGGAATGAAGCTGGCGGTCTCTTTTTCCCAGTGATCTGGGACTTTTCTTTCTCAGCCACTACCTCAAATACCGGATTTTGAGTTATCTTCACTTCTTTTTCAGTCTCACTCTGTGCACTGGGTTCTTCTTCACTAGGTTTCACTGTTGCCTTGGTCAAGTTTGTTGAATCATCAAGTTCAATCGACATGGGTACCATTGTATCGATCTGCCTGCTCCCAATGAGCTCTTTCCAGTTCCAAGTTTAAGTCTCCGCCACTGCGAAGAGTCACTGCCATCATCTGCCTTGGGCCCTGGTCCACAGGATTTACCTGAGTATCCGCAGGTAAAGTTCAAGGAGGACTACTGTTTACTGCCATAGATATCTGGCCCAACTGTATTTCAATATTTTTAATAGCTGCCTCATGTACATCTACTCTCTCACTGATTTTTGCATTTGACCCAATCACCTGCTGCATCATATCTTCCAACCGTGAAAACCCATCTTCTTGCCTTCCCCCCTATTGATTTTGAGGAGGATAGTATGCTTGTTGTTGATTCTGATGGTTATAATCTTATGGCCTCTGAAACGGTGCTGCATTACCTTGTTGTCCCTTGACACCCATATTTCCACTGTTCTGCTATTGGTAGGATGGTCTATATGGTTGAGCTTGCTGACCCCAGTTCTGCCCCCTTGTCTCTGGCTTCCATATTTCGATACATAATTCATATTTTCTGGATAAGGAGGGTGCTGACATTATGCATTCCGGTGATTACCAAGTGGTTGACTAATGCAAGATGTGCATAAGCCCCTATTGTTCGTGTCTACGATGTGTACTTGTTGGTTTTGTTCTGATTCTTCCACCTCCTTAGTAAGTATACTCATTTGTGTTATCAAGGTGTCCACGTTCTCTGCAATAGTATTAGATGAGTCAAATGGCACTGAATGAACCACATGAGTAATAGGTGCATTCCTTGTTGTCCATCCTGAATTATGTGCCATTTTATCAAGTAAGATTTGACTCTCTCTCCATGTTTTGCTCAGGAATGCTCCACTAGCCGAAGCATCAACATTTTATTTCACAGTATCAGCCAAACCCATGTAGAAATGTTGCCCCAACATTTGCTCTGGAATGCCATGATGTGGACAGATAACCAACATCCCTTTGAATCGTTCCCATGTCTCTTATAAGGTTTCAGCTGGTTTCTGTCGGAAACTTAAGATTTCATCAATTTTTTGGGAAGTCTTGTTAGGTGGATGAAACTTGTTCACGAATTGCTTAACTAACTCCTCCCATGTGGTAATGGAATTGATGGGGAATGAGTTTAGCCAAGTCTAGGCATATTATTTGTTATCTGGAAGGACTCGGTCTGTATCTGAGGAACCAATATCGCTGTGGCCAAATTCTCAGCTGTGGGTTGTGCCCAGTCATATAGGTGAGCCTCTGCCCCTATTTGAGCGACTGTGTCTACCACATCGTCCCCATGATTGTTCTGGTTGTGTGCATCTTCCATGTCTGTTTCAATTTGTTCAATTTGTGGTTGATTTTTTCTTTTCCGGTTGGTCCGGTTTATGGCCTTGAAAACTTTCTTAGGGTCTGATAAGGGTTCACTACTTCACCAGTCCTCGATGAGTGTCTAGGCATGCACCTGCAACACGTTAGCAAACGTTAAACTTTCAATGTAAATACGAAAATTTTAAAGAAAATTGACTATATTTCAGAATTTTGTATTTCTTCTAACTCAATTGATAATACCGTTAGTTCCCCGGCAACGGCGCCAAATTTTGATCACGCTCAACTATGTATAATAAAAGACTAAGCGGGAGTTGCAAATATAATCCGGTGTATTATACCCAGAGTCGATCCCACAGGGAATTTACGTATCAATTAAGTTTTTACAATATGCAACTTTTACTCAATCAATTATCTCAAGACTTTTTGAATAGAAATTTTTTGATGTTTTACTAATTCTACTAACAATAATAATAACTAAAAATTACTAAAAATATGATGTAAACAATGATAATAAAAGTCTAAGGTTATGGTTTCCTCCGTTGGTGAACTTCCTTCTCGGATACTTCCTATAGTTTGATTAGTTGATTCTATCAATCATGAACACTCTATCTACCATAAATCTCTCTCAAGTAATTATTATAATTTACTAGACACACTCTCTCAAGTTACGCTAGCTAGATTGCATTACAGTTCACTTTAGATTGCACCCGAGGTATCGTTATCTCTAATCCAACCTCTAAACCCTCGGTTATGACTTTCGTCTATACTCCGGGAGTGATGTTGTTCAAACAACTACCTAAATATGCACTCTCTCTCAAGTAGATACATAATAAATAGGAACAGCTAATTGAGGGCCCTTCAATCAACTACAACAAGAACGTAGTTGAACAAATAGAGATTAATCAACCAAACTATATTAATATCACAATAAGTTCATCCCCAACGGGTTCCACCAAAACCCTAGATTAAAGAAATTAGCTACTCATGCTCATAATAATCAACTCTAAAATAACTTGCATAATTAAACTACAAAATAATAGATAAAAGCTATAAAAATCAATGTTTGCTTCACTAAGTAGTAATCCACAGGTTGTTTCTTCACTTCAATGGCTTTCTCCCATGGAATCCTCCTCCAAGTTGTGTTTTTGGGGTCTATTTATATGTTTAGGACAAACCCTAAATGTGTAGGAGACTTCTATTCCAACCGGGAAACACTTAAACTCTTCAAAACTCGAAATTGACCGGACCTCGGGGACCCAGGCGTTTGGGCTCAAACGTCCCCTTAAAGCCAGGGCAGGCCTGGCGTTTGGGGCCAAACGCCCCCTACCGCCAGGGTAAGCCTGGCTTTAGGGGCCAAACGCCCCCTTAACGCCAGGGACAACCTGGCTTTAGGGGCCAAACGTCCGGATAACGCCAGGATTACGCCCGGGTGTTTCCTCTTCGACTCTTAAGCGTATTTTCGATGTATTTGCATCCATTTAGTTCGGTTTCCATCTCCAATTCACCTACACATGAAATAAACTCCATTATGAACATAAAAAGTGTATTTTTATCATTAACACACATAAAATGTAAGGCATGTAACATGTTAAGCCATGAATTCTCGCCGCGCATCACTTATATACTCCCACAGCGAGGAGGAGCATGAACTGCACCTCCGTATAGCACTCCAGACTTTGAGGGATAATCAGTTGTATGCGAAATTTTCAAAGTGTGAATTCTGGTTAGATTCAATAGCTTTCTTGGGTCACGTCTTATCAGCAGAGCGTATTCAAGTAGATTCTAAGAAGGTAGAGGCAGACAAGAACTGGCCTAGACCCACTTCAGCCACAAAAATCAAGAGCTTCTTGGGTTTGGCGGGATACTATCTTTGTTTTGTGGACGGGTTCTCGTCTATAGCAGCCCTGATGACGAGATTGACTCAGAAGGGTGACCCATTTAAATGGTCGGATAAGTGTGAGGTGAGCTTCCAGAAGCTCAATACAACCTTGACTTCAGCACCGGTATTGGTGTTACCTTCAAGTTCAGGATCTTTCATGGTATATTGTGATTCTTCCCGTGTTGGGTTGGCAGCGATATTGATGCAAGAGGGCAGGGTGATAGCATGTGCATCTCGGCAGTTAAAGATTAATGAGAATAATTATCCTGTCCATGATTTTGAATTGGCAGCCATTGTTCATGCATCGAAAATATGGAGGCACTATCTTTACGGTGTGCCATATGAGGTTTACACAGATTATCATGGCCTCCAATACTTGTTCAAGCAAAAGGATCTTAATTTGAGACAGAGGATATGGTGGCGTCACTATTGTATCATCATGGAAAGGCCAATGTGGTGGCCGATGCATTGAGTAGGAAAGCACTAAGTATGGGCAGCCTTGCATGTATTCCAGTTGGTGAGAGACTATTCGATTCAGATATTCAGGCGTTGGCTAATCAGTTCATGAGGTTGGATATTTCGCCCAACCATGTTCTAGCTTGTACAGTTGCTCGGTCTTATTCGAACGTATTAGAGATTGGCAGGATGATGGCCCGCACTTGATGGTCCTTAGGGACACTGTTCGGTACGGTGGTGCCAAGAAGGTTACATTTGGAGATGATGGTGTTTTGATGATGCAAGGTCGTATACATGTGCCTAATGTTAATGGCCTTCATGAGTTGATTCTTGAAGAAGCTCACAGTTCTAAGTATTCTATTTACCCGGGTGCTGCCAAGATGTAACAGGACCTGCGACTGCATTACTGGTGGTGAAGGATGAAAGAGGATATTGTTACTTATGTGGCTTGTTGTTTGAATTTCCAATAGGTGAAATATGAGTATCAGAGACCCGGTGGTTTACTTCAACAGATGGAGATTCCTGAGTGGAAGTGGGAGCATATCACTATGGACTTCGTTGTTGGACTCCCACGGACTCAAAGGAAGTTTGACACCGTTTGGGTTATTGTGGATAGGTTGACTAAATCAGCACATTTCATTCTAGTGGCAAGTACTTACACTTTGGAGCGATTGGCAGAGATATATGTTCGAGAGATTGTTCGCCTTCACGGTCTGCCCATGTCTATCATTTCTGATCGAGGTACGCAGTTTACCTCGCACTTTTGGAGGATAGTTCAGAGAGATTTCGGTACCCGAGTTGAGTTGAGCACACCATTTCATCCTCAGATGGACGGGCAGTCCAAGCGTACTATTCAGATTCTAGAGGATATGCTCAGCGCTTGTGTTATTGACTTTGGAGGTTCTTGGAATCAATTCTTGCCGTTAGCGGAGTTTGCCTACAATAATAGTTATCCGTTGATCATTCAGATGGCTCCCTATGAGGCATTATATGGTAGACGGTGTAGATTGCCCATTGGGTGGTTTGAGCCGAGAGAGGCTTGGTTATTGGGTAGAGACTTAGTTTAGGAGGCCTTGGATAAGGTCAAGAATAACAAGATCGACTTCATGCAGCTCAGTCTAGGCAAGAGAGTTATGCAAATCGTAAGGTTCGGGATGTGGCATTCATGGTTAGAGAGAGAGTATTACTTCAGGTATCGCCCAAGAAGGGTGTCATGAGATTTGGGAAGAAAGGAAAGTTGAGCCCTAGGTATATCAGACCATTTGAGATCCTTGATAGAGTGGGGGAGGTAGCTTATAGACTTCCGTTTCCTCCAGGGTTATCCTCAGTTCATCCGGTATTTCATGTATCTATGCTCCAGAAATATCATGGTGACCTGTCCCACGTGTTAGATTTCAGCTCTATCCAATTGGACAAAGATTTGACTTATGAGGAGGAGCCGGTAGCCATTCTAGACCGGCAGGTTCGTCAGTTGAGATCAAAGAGTTACCCTTCAGTTCGAGTGCAGTGGAGGGGTCAGCCTGTTGAGACAGCTACTTGGGAGTCCGAGTCGAACATGCAGAGTAGATATCCCCACTTGTTTGCCAGTTCAGGTAATTTTCTATGTCCGTACGAGGACGAACATTTGTTTTAGAGGTGGAGATTGTGATGACCCAAAGGGTCATCTTATAAATTAAGACTCCATTCTAGGCTCATTATCCTTAAAAAGATTAATTTATTTACCTCAATTTACGTGCGCAGTCCGAGCGTGAAGCCGGAAAGCTTTTATGTGAAAATATGAGAGTAGTAATTTTTGGAATTTAAAATTTGGTTTTAGTTGACTTTGTTCAACATTTTTATTAAACGGAACCGGATCTGGTTCCAACGATTTCGGGAGGTCCGCCGTAAAATATGGGACTTGGGCGTATGCCCGGAATTAAATTCTGAGGTCCCTAGCCTTAGAAATCAATTTTTAAAGAAAATTGTTTTGTTGGATTTCCAATGAAATAAAGAAATAAATTAATGTTTGAAACCGTTGGTATCAGGCCCGTATTTTTTTTCCGGAGCTCGATACAAGTTTTTTATGATATTTAAGTCCTATCTGTGAAATTTGGTAAGAATCTGAATTTATTTGACGTGATTCGGGCGTCCGGTTGAGAAATAGTAAAATTTGAGTGTTCTTGAGAAAAAAATATGAGTTTTGAGGTTAAATTCATAGTTTTAGATGTTATTTTCGTGATTTGATCGCACGAGCAAGTCCGTATGATGTTTTTAGACTTGCGGCATGTTTGGTTTAGAGCCCCGAGGGCTCGAGTGAGTTTTGGGTAGGCTACGGGATGTTTTACACTTAAGAAATTTTGCTGTCATGACTGTTTCTGGTGCGCATGTAAATTGTTCTTCGCGTTCGCGTTGCTTCACTCGTGAAAGCGTAGAGTAAAGTGCACTGGGACCATTTTTGTTCTATGCGAATGCGAAGCTCAGGACACGAATGCGGAGCACTGGTGGGCTAAAGCTTCGCGAACGTGTCCAGGCCACGCGAATGCACTGTGTAAACGGGACTTGGGGGAGGGTAGTTGCATTTCTTCTACGCGAACGCGACCACCTGGTCGCGAACACGATAACCAAAGGAAGCAAACCTTCGTGAGCGCGTTCAAGACCCCGCGAACGCGAAGGACATTAGGCCTGGCCCATAACGAACGCAGCAGGCCCATCGCGAACGCGATGAAGGTCTGCCCAGTCATATAAAAAACAGTTTTAAAACTCGGGCATAACCTATTTTTCACCTATTTTCGAACTACAAAGACCTAGAGGCGATTTTCTTCACGCAAATTCATCCCCAAAGTGTTGGTAAATAATTCTAAACTCTTCTTTTTCAATTACCCAATGGTTTTCATCACTTTTTAATCAAAAACCAAGAATTTTCATGGTAGAAATTGGGGGTTTGGGTAGAATTAGGGAATTTTGTAAAAATGGGATTTTGACCTCGAATTGATGTCGAATTTCGAAAGTAATTGCGTATTCGGGCCCTGGTTTTAACTTTTTTTTCTTAGAAAACATAGGAAAACAATGATTTTTCAGTAAAGTTAGTTCTTTTAGCATAAATTAATTATATTAAACTAATTATGATTAGATTCGAGCGGGTTAGAGGCAAATTCGAAAGGAAAAGCGGTAATTGAGCAGTGAGTGGCCTGCAAATTTGAGGTAAGTGCTTGGTTTAACCTTGAATTGAGAGAATAGAAATCCCCACTTAAATGCTATGTGAATTTGCATGTGTGGTGTATAGGCGAGGTGACGAGTATCTATGCATCACTAAATTATTGTTTAACATGGTCCCTTCCCCGTTTTCCAATTATTTACTTCCGGGCTTAATTGTTTCATGATCATTGATGTTTATATGTGTATTTGGATTCATTAACTTATTGTTAAGTATTGTTTCGAGTATTTTGGAAGTCTTGGCTGTTCTCTTGGTTTTGTTATGTTACATAAGCAATGAGCTGGATGTCAGTATTACGATATGTATATAATTTCTGGTTGGTTTCGTTGTGAAATGATAATTGATGAAGTTTATGAGTTTTACAGCTTCTGTTTACAATTGTTGATACAAAAATATTGTGAAAGGCTTTGCCTGAATTGTGAAAGTTTTCGTAAATAAACTGATATGATATGTATGGTGGGAGTGGGTTGCACACCGCAACAAGGAGTGATAAGGGTGGACAGGTGGGATCGGGTTGTACGCTGCAACAGGAGAAATAAGGGTGATATATATATATATATATATGGAGGAGCAATAAAGGTGAACAATTAGGAGCGGGTTGCGTGCCGCAACAAGCAGTGATAAGGGAGAATATTTATGTTTTACTGATTTTCAAAAATAAGGATTTGCAAAATCCGATTTTATTAAAAAGGTTTTCATACTCTGATTTTTATTGTGATTTAAATTGAAACTTGGAAATGTTGAGGAATTGACTATAGCTGATATCTGAAAAGAGTTATCATAGTTGTTTTTACTTACGGTTGCAAGTTACTGGTTATTTAGTTTATTATTATTACTTCTTTCTTGCTTTATTATATATTGTTTACATGTTATATTGTTAATTCCCTATCGTAGCCTCGTCACTATTTCGTCGAGGTTAGGCTCGACACTTACTCAGTACAATGGGTCGATTGTACTGATGCTACACTCTGCACTCTTCTGTGCAGATCCAGATACCGGCCAGAGTTAGGAGATTTTAGTAGCTGCGCATTTTCATTAGAGACAAGAGGTAGATCTGCTGGAGTTTGCAGACTCCTAGAGTCTTCTCTAAACTATTTAGTTGCTGTTTTATTTCATTCGAAACATACATATATACTTCTTTCAGCCCATTATTTATAGTACTCTTTAGTAGTTCGTGAATTGTGGCACCAGACCCTGGGTAGATATATAGTTGGTAATAGTTCTTGGTTCATTTCATTTTATGTAATATTATTCATGAAGTCATTATTGGAAAGAATTACATTTATTTGTTTTATTTTTAAAGATTTTCTATTGTGTCAAGTAAACTTTTAAGGGAAATAGTTAGTAAATTTCTAACATCGCTTGCCTAGCAAGTATTGTGTTAGGCTCCATCACGATCCCGTGATTTGGGAATTTAGGTCGTGACACCACCCGAGTGAACCAAACCATGTGATGCACCCAAATCATATGCATGAAAACCGATTAAAAGCTCTTTTAAAATCATATATATTTTTAAGTTAAATGACGAAATATTTTTCCAATTCAAAATCACACATGACACCTTTCATGATAATAATAGAGATCAAATGCAACAAATATATTTTTATATTTGTTGTGTACCATACCGTTATTACAACTCATCATAACTATCTATGGAGCCTTTATACCAAGAATATAACTGAATATTTGGTCCAATGCCCAACAAACATAAAATAAAGAGACAACATGACAAGTACCACTAAATAGAAGTGGTGCCTCACCATATACTTTGGGAAGAGAGTCATTCTAGCCATGTATGCAAGCCACGTATCATACCCCTCATCGTGAAATATGTAAAGTAAGCGGAGCCCTGAAGAGGGACCCCTGAGTACACCACCACCCAGTATTCAACAAAGTGTCATAGACTCTCTCTAACTCAAGTACCTGAGACAAGATTTTAAAACATTTATGCAACCAAAATTTGATATAAAGTGATAAATAATTATATAAATCACGCTCTTTATCATTTAAGATGAAAAGACAAGTGAAGTATAAACCATGATATAAATTCTTCGTACATTTATATCAATCCAAGATTTTTAACAAAATCATACAAAACCGTTTCAAATTCATTAAGTCATAAAAACCACTTTCGACTCCTTAGACTTAAACATAATAAAGCCTTCTTTATCTTTCACTAGGAGTACTATACGAACACAGACATGATAACAACCACTAGGCGATGAACCTAGCAACAAGTATTTCACCTTACTTGTCTGGGCGGCTTCATGCAGTGCCATACAAGTTGACTTAACCTCATTACTTTGAGTAATTATCATTTTCCCTCTCAATGGGGGACTTTATCCTACAAACCTCGCCTTAGTCTTGCAATGCACCCCTACACTGGCACGTGTAGTGTCATGGTAACAAACTTAATATCAGTCGTCTCCGCTAGTAACTCCCAAAACATTTGAAATATCAAAAATAGATGCATAGCCTAATAGCCTCAAAGGATCTATTTTATCAAATCACTATTTTCATAGACAATCCAAACCATTTGACCAAAATCTAGTGAATAACCTTTTTCATGTTAATGCTTTTAGCAATTTAACATCAATCTTTTAAAGACAACAAGTGCTACTCCATTGTTCGAATTTCAAAACACATACTTTTTCATGAAACATATCTTTAGCACTCAAATAGTTTATAATCTTATCAACACACAAGTTTTAATAAAACTTGTAATATTTTTCTTAAGTGTCATCTTGCAAACATGTTTTAAAAATAATATTATATAAAATCACATGACACTTCAAAATTAACAAACTCATGGTGACATCCTTACTGATTGTCCCCACGAGTACAGATGCACATTTATAAGTAATATCACGTATTAACTCGAAACATGCTTTTAGAGATAATCATTCGTAAGAGTAGTCATATTAAACTTACCTCAATCTTCAAGCTCCAAATAATAGTACACCTCTCCAATTGATTTAAATTCTCAAATATCGCCAATAATTCAATATTTTCTATTAGATATCCCAACTACATCAAAATAAATACAAAAACATCCAAACATATCTATTTAGGCTTCACAATTAGGCAACAAGCCTTCAACCATTCAAAATTATCCAATGCGTCCACCAATTAGTTTATTCAATTCCATTTTTATCATTAAATACTCATTTAAAGTCACTAATGATACTATGTTATTTACTCAACATCACCAAGTCACTATTCATTATCTTCTCCAACAAAACTCAAGATTCAACAACATCCAATTCATGAACTAGTGTTACTTAGCCAAATGGAGATTCCCCCCTCAATTTGTTCATCGATTAGGTTGTCAATTCTATCGGCATCATTAAAAGCTCAAAACACTTTCATTTATATCAACCCGCTACTATTCACCTTATTCTTTATTGAAAATATTATTTTCAAGACCCACTCTTAGGGTTTATTTAATACTCCATTATAACTTCAAATAAACTTCACAAACATGCTACATATACTCCAGTATATCATAATGTGAAGCTCAAGTAAAGAAAATACCTCTTGATGGAAGAATCTCACTTTTTAGTGTTCTTGAAGATTCAACGCATTCTCTATGGAATTTGATCCATAATAATGTTAGTGTTATATCAAATGACGTTATATAATTATTCTTGTACCAAATAAATTTTACCTTGAAGTGTATTCATAGTGGGAGAGTTCCTCCTCCTCTCTAAAGCCCAAACCCTTGTCCAGAATTCCATCTCTTTCTCTTTCCTCGAAATAGACACTTTATAGTTAAGATGACATACGTAGCTACGCACACGTACAGCGTAGCTACGCTCTGTTCATATTGATCTCCCCTTCATTTGACTACCTTTGTCTAATTAGCTACACACAAGGTAGCGTAGCTTCACACAGCTCACGTAGTTACGTGGCTGCTGTGTTACCTTTTAGTAAAAAGATCATAACTTCTTGTAGGAATTTTGAAATGACAAATGATTTGAAGCATTGAAAACTAGATTCATATAACTTTAATTTAGTAGGTTTTAAACCACATAAATATTCATATATTATATGTCGTTATTGTTTGAATTTAGGTCTTTTATAAACTCATTTGGAACTTTAGCCCATCATATGGTTTCCAACATGACTTAGCCTTAGGATCTTCTTAGACCATAAACCATTCTTAATTCAACTTTTACACATAATAGCATGATAAATTTATATTCTTCATATCATTAGTCCTCGTTCACGTGCGAATTGACGTAATTAGCACACATCGATCTTCTTAATTAACTTTAAACACTTCAAACTTTTCTGGGGTGTTACAATTAAGTCATTGAAATTACTTTCGGATCCTTCAGACTTTACATAACAAAATCATCTTTTATCTTTCACTGAGAGAATTATACCATCACCGATAAAATAAGGTCAACTAGGTTATGTACAACGACAAGTATCATATACCCTACTTGTTCAAGTCGTCTCATGTGAGTTGTCCATGAGATTGAGATATGATAGCATGTGAGTTGTCCATGAGATTGAGATAGAATAACACGTGAGTTGTCCGTGCGGATCTAAGATATGATAGCACGTGAGTGTCCGTGCGGTTGAGCTACGATAGCACGTGAGTTGTCCATGCAGTTGTTATATATGGCATGTGAGTTGTCAATGTGGTTTTTATTTATGGCACATAAGTTGTCCGTGCAGCATGTGGATAAGGATCAAACCCCATAGTATCACCATCTTATGTCTCACTCTTGATGGTGTATACATGGTATGAGGAAACTGATCAGTCCTTTGTTTGGTTATTGCATTTCTTCTCTACTTGCAAATTTCTTTACATGTATACTTTTTTTATGAGCACATCTCCTCTATATGCTAGATTGTTAACTGATACTTGCATATTATCTCTTGTGTACCGAGGTGACTTTAACTACATTTTCCTGATCTAATGATATTTTTGTTGTGTACTTGTGGAAATTCCTGAACTTACCAGGTTATTAGCGAGTATCATTGATGATTCCTGCCTCTATTACCTCGATGAGGTTAGTTATGATACTTTCTGAGTACATAGGATTGGTTGTACTCATACTACACTTTGCACTTAATTGTGCAGATCTGGGTGTTGGACTAAGCCACGAGTTGCTATGATTTTTGTTGTGAGTTGCCGAGAGACGAGTTAGAGAAGCATTTCACCCGCAGTCTTCGGTATCTCTTTAAATTTTAGTTGTTGTTGCTTTTATTCAGGAAAAATTTTAATTTTGTATTTCCAGACATTCACTTCTATTTTAGAACTCATGACTCTGCATTACCAGTTATGCAGGG
>ML420180.1:0-43467 GCA_005239525.1 Nicotiana knightiana
ATATTCAATGTCATAATGCTTACAAAAGTGCAAGATTCTTCACTCTAAAGCTTCCAAAAGATAGACTATTCAATGCCTTGTATTGTAGCCTCTTTTTCAGACAAGATACCCCCACAAAATCCTAATAAATCTATTTATAGTGGGCTAAAAATGGGGGCAAAATTGGACAAAAATACCCCTGCAGACACATTATGCGACCGCATATCTGTCACAAAACAGGTATGCGGTCCTTATATTCTTCAATTCCATTGCAGATCTTCCGATTCCAGTTCCAGGTGTCGATCGCATAGGAGTTATGTGGTTCACATATCTATTATGCGATCACATTTTCCATCGCAAAATTGTGAGGCTCTGACTCTTCTGGAAGTCTGCGGTCTGTTATGCGGCCCGCAAACTTGTTATGCAGTCGCATAATGGACCGCATAATTTTCATTCGATTTGGCCATTTGAACTATTCTATTATGCGGTTTCCCCTCGTGGTTTGTGGTCCGCATGTGAAATCTACGGTTCGCATTTGAATTATGCGGCCCGCAAACTTGTCTTCTTTTTGCTCTTTTGCAGCTTTTTGACTTCATTTCCATGTTTTCGGGTCCTCAAGCCTCATGTACTGCAAAACATCAAAATTTCATAAGAATTAACGAGAAAATGCATTTAAAACGAGCTAAAACCTAAGTAATTGGTATTAAATGTGTCGAAATTCTACGGCACATCACCTTTTGAGTTCCATAGTTCTAATGTGACACTAGAGCATCAAGAGTTGACTCAATTCATCAAGGAATCTCGCTCTATCACATAGGTCACTGTGGATCCCAAACTCCTCATCCTCTACTCTCCATGAGCAAATCTCACTTTTTAAGAATGTAACACTCAAAACAAGGATTTTGAAAAAGTGCGGTCATCACTCTCAAAAGAATGCCACAAGTCCGGCTCTAAGTACCATAAGCTTTCCCCTTATGTAAATCACCACTAATGTAAGCTCACTCAACTTGAAATCATATAGGGCTTTAGCGGGGATATAATGAAGGCTTTGGATCAAGATAGGACACAACGAACTATGATGGTTTCATGTTTCCTTAAGCACTCCATTTTTTCATTTCGGATCATACTTTCTTGACTCTTTGAGTCATTTTTCTTCTTCCTTAGGGGAACTAGAGAGACATACTGTCACTCTTTCTTACTCATGACAATCAGTTTCTCCTTTTCTCATCATTCCATGTCTTTCATCATTACGTTTTTTGAATCCCTTCAACCTTCACTTTCTTTTTGGCTTTTCTTCCTTTTCTTTTCCTTTCATTTTCATCAATTCTTTTTCTTCTTTGAACCTTTTATCACATTGAAATTTCTCGTCTCTTCCCCAAACTTACGTTTTTTCCAATTGTTCATCATGAATTCTAAGAAAAGATTGGGTGCCAAGAGAGGGTCATTATAAAACGGATAAAGGCTTGTAATGTGGCTATTCATGAAGGAAAAAGACTTAGGCTCAAAGGGGTTGAATAGGGATATCATATTGGTAGGCTATGGAAGCTTTCAAAGTTCAAATTGGACCAAGGAGAGCCTACAATCATTTCTCAGTCGAGCTACACTTAGAATTTTGCCTAGACAAACATTCAGGGCAAGTTCTAGACTTATTGGCACGGGACTTGGACTTGCAATTCAATGCCTCACCTCTCAAGATGATGGATTGTTAAAGAGTAAAGAGTCGAGGTCCCACAACAACCCTATCTAAGATTGAAAAGCACAAATGGCTCAAGGAAACCACTCGATGATTGTTTTAGTCAATTCAAGAGTCTCAAGGTCACAACTAGAGCTATTCTTTGTCAATCGAATTGTCTCTAACCATGAGGTCGAAGGTAAATGTGTTAGTGCCAAGTGAAGCCTTTTTGAGATACTTTTATTCATTACTACTACATATCAAAGCAAAAAGAAAACGGACTCGGTCCCTTAAGAAGGCTGTCACGCCATCCATCGTTGGGAAAAGCCACCTGGTTTACAAGACATCCACCTTTGGAAAGAACCATGGAATTAAGAAAATAAAAGGCTTATTGTTCACACAAAATGTAAAAAGAAGCTAAAAACTAAAAAAGAAGCTACTAAAGGAAATAAGAAGCTAAGCTATTAAGGAAAAATATGAAAGAAGTCGTGAAGTAAACTACGAAAAGTAAAATAAATCTGTATAATAATGGAGTGAAATGAATATGTACATAATGGAAATGAATATATACATCGAATGGTAAAGTTATATACATACCAAAAGTGAAAAATAATGAAAGTGAAAATAACGATAAATAAAAATAAAGAAAAAAATAGTATCATAGTTATTACATACCAATTGTCATCAAATCAACATCAAATCAAAATGGAACACCCCCCAAATAAAAGATAGCATTGTCATCAATGCTAATATCAAAATAAGATCAGAGAAAGGTTAGAAAGTAAAGAAAACTCCATATGTGGTCTCAGTCTGCATCGGGTCAAGAACATGAGTGGGGTCCTTGGGCTGCATCGGATCAGCATCTCCCTCCGGGTCCTCTAACTGGATCTCCACATCCACTCACTGGGGGACCACGGGGTTGCGGAGCATCTAGATCATCTCCTCAGCAATATGTGAAGTGGCAGCCGGCTCCTCAGACTGGCCAGCTGCTGCATCTGATGCCTCATGCTCTGCTGCCTGTGCTGCTCGAGTAGTCTCCTCCATAAGCAAGTCTAGTGGAATATCTCCAGCATAAGTGAACTTCTTTACCTCCCTCCTCAGCTTCTCCATTGACTCCTTTGAGGCTTGAGTCTTTCTCATCTTCTTTACCTGCTAGCCTAGATCCTTGATCACCTTGCCATGAGCATCCAAAAATCTCCAGGATCTTCTTTTGGTTGTCCAGGAGCTTCTTCTGGTTGTCTAGAAGCTCCTTCAATGAATCCTTCACTAATGGAGGTACCTATAGCTGTG
The DNA here is from genome assembly GCA_005239525.1 of Nicotiana knightiana. Classification (NCBI taxonomy): domain Eukaryota; kingdom Viridiplantae; phylum Streptophyta; class Magnoliopsida; order Solanales; family Solanaceae; genus Nicotiana; species Nicotiana knightiana. The sequence continues at coordinate 2,942 of ML420180.1, forward strand.
TTGGGGATGACTGTGTTGCTACTGCATTGGATAAGACAAACAACTTTGATGTAGTTGTCTGCATCCAGTTGTTGATGTTGGATAAGGTCTGAGAAACCCGCAGTGCAGTCTGAGGGTAAGTAGAAGATGAGGGCACAAATAGTGGCACAGTGATGGATGGCCTGGATGAAGGAGGAGGCATGTCAGCTGAAATAGTCTTGTAAAATATGAAAGTTGTTTAGTGAAACACCAAGCAACAGTCTAAACAGCACCCAAAATATGTTCATACACAGCCAAAGAACGCAGAACCAAGGCAGGTTCAGCAACCACAAACAGGGATAATAGGGGTTGGGGACACATAGGGTACATAAGTGAACATATAACAGGCAGAAATGCACATAGTTGCAGAATCAGAGGTATTCTAGGGGGGATCCCTGGGATTGGGGTATAGCACACACTTCAAGATTAACACAAAACTTAAGGTACAAATTGTTTTGTCAAAGATAAGTCCATACTAAAACCGGTTAAGTAGAAAATGGAACAGAGTCATATTGGTACAGGCTTACAAAAGAAAGGGGTATCATATTCATGTTGATTTTAAAGGGAAAATGTGCAGGACATACATGCTAAATAGACAAGAATGTAAACATGTTAACCATAGGTTGCACAACAGAACCAGAGATAGAAACAAACTAGAAGCAGGATGAATTGAAGTAATAAAAGAAACATATTGGTTTGGGAACTTGAATTGAAATCAGAACATACCAGTAAACAAGACAATAAACACAAAGTGGAGGGTAGGAGAGCACAATAGTTAGCCTTGGCTTGCAGCCGGCTAACTTAGAACAGTAATAAGTAGCACAGAAAGAGAGCAGAAAGCTTTTAGTTGTGAGAGAGAGCTTTTGAACTAGTGTGTGTTCATGTGTTTGGAAAATAAGAGGCCTGGGTATATATAGCATAAGTGAACTTCTTTACCTCCCTCCTCAGCTTCTCCACTGACTCCTTTGAGGCTTGAGTCTTTCTCATCTTCTTTACCTGCTTGCCTAGATCCTTGATCACCTTGCCATGAGCATCCAAAAATCTCCAAGATCTTCTTTTGGTTGTCCAGGAGCTTCTTCTGGTTGTCTAGAAGCTCCTTCAATGAATCCTTCACTGATGGAGGTACCTAAAGCTGTGTTGGGGATGACTGTGTTGCTACTGCATTGGATAAGACAAACAACTTTGATGTAGTTGTCTGCATCCAGTTGTTGATGTTGGATAAGGTCTGAGAAACCCGCAGTGCAGTCTGAGGGTAAGTAGAAGATGAGGGCACAAATAGTGGCACAGTGATGGATGGCCTGGATGAAGGAGGAGGCATGTCAGCTGAAATAGTCTTGTAAAATATGAAAGTTGTTTAGTGAAACACCAAGCAACAGTCTAAACAGCACCCAAAATATGTTNATCTCTTTGTATTGGAAGGATCTGACTCAGGCTCTTCAGACTGGCCAATACAGGTAGTGGCTTTACCCATTGCTTTAGGGTTGTTCGGTCATTGGAGGCTATACCAGGAGAAAGGTTTCTTCTGATTCACCTTCGTATCATAGTGCCTCCTCTCTACCCCTTGGTCCTCGAGATACATAGTGATGAAGTTGGGGTAGGGGTAGGACCTTTCTTCTTTTCCGGCTTCTTTGGAGATGTGGTAGGACATGAAGTTCCCCATATTGATTGGACACCTCGCCATGATGGATGCTACCAGAATTTCCCGGGAGAGTGGGAGGACAGTATCATGCTGGCAGGGGTCAAACCGGCTGCATACAAATGTGCACCACCATTTGGCTTCAAAGCTGAGGGTGTTTCTGGCTATTGGGACTCCGGCTATGAGCCAGGCCGGTGTTGTCCCTGGGATGGCTATTACTTCCGCTAGCCAAGGACGGGCTGATTCATCTAGATCCATCTTCTCCAAATACTGCACTACTTCCTATCGCGCCCCCTCTTTTCTCGCGGAGATCGGGTTTATGACATTCGGTTGGGACAACTCTTTTCTTTTGGGAAAGGGGTTTGTTTTTTAGAGTCGCCACCTAACGATTTTTTAAAGGTGTTTTAGGACACCAAATGGGTTCATTTACAACTACGTTGTTAACCAGAGATAGGGTAAGGGCTTGAAATTATCCTAAGGGGAAGGTGTTAGGCACCCCTCAGGATCCACAAGTGTGGTTCCCGGCCAAACAACTTTTGTGAATTTGTACGACTTAGCAAACAAACAAATAAATGCTTAAATAAGAGGGGATTTAAGTCTTAAGCATGCAGATGTTTGAAAATAGTAAAGAAGGTTAGATTTTGAAAGGATTACGATCTAAGCATATAAAGGGTATCCTAGGTTTATAATAATATGGATCACATCAGTACAATACCCGGTAATCACTCCTCAAGAGGGTCTACACGTGGTATTAGTGTACCACTCATCATATCCATATCTACCATTTCCCACCCCGTAAAGGTAATTAGAGCGAGTGTTAGTCAACAACCTCTATTGTATGCTGTTACCCGTCCCTTCCTATCATTCTCGGAGGAATTTAGGAATTCTATCCTATAAGGGAGGTGCTAGGCAGACCCTCAGGTTTAAAGGCAAAACACTAAGCGACAAACAAGAAACATATAGGACTGCAATTAAGGGGTATAAACATACAAACAGGAAAAGGCTCAAGTACCTCCACACATAGTACACATAAACAACATGACTTATACACAGTTAAGGTCCAGATTCAGGTTCAGATCCTAAGCATGGTATCTAAGTGACAACACAAAGACAGATTTATTGCATAACTCAGAGAGGAAGTCTTAATCAGGCTTGCCTATTGGTTTTAAACATGCTGACAGTTGAACACTAATCACAAAGGACAATTCTGGTTTTATTTCTTTATGGCTGATTACCTAAGACTTGCCTAGGCGTGTAGCAGTTGTACAACTTTGTTAAAAGGGTTTCAGAATACCAATCTTAATAGCATGTGATTCTAAGAGTATACAAAGGACTGATTGGCAGTTTATCTAGAACATGGGACTGTTTCAAACATGTATATTTAAACTAGGTATAGTTAAATGAGTATGATCCTATAACATGATGCCTAATGCAGAATGATTCATATTCAGTTGCTAAAGCAGAATCTCTAAATGCACATAGAATCACATCATTATGCACAGTTTTAGGAATAACACAGGTGACAAACTTTAATCGTTGTTTACCTAGAACAGGATCTCTACATGAACATAGAAGCGTAAAGCATGATTGTAAAGTACTGGTTATTAGCACATTTCAGCTCAGGACTTTCGAAATGAGATGCCAAAAGATGCTGAAAACAGTAAGTGTAAGACCCAGGGAACATGGTCTCTAATGCATGATCTTCCACATATGAGTCCTAAGCATGGTTTCTATTGCGCAAATAGGGAATAAAACCTAATAGCATGGATTCTACCCTCTAATAGCTATAGCATGCGTATTTATCTCTCCCTTTTCAGTATCCATCCCCAAAGAGTTGTTTACAACAATTATTACAGGTCATTTGCATGAATTACATAACTGAATAATGAAAAGAAGAAGTTATACTATAGGGAGCCTACTGATAGGCCCAGAATCTCCAGAATGCCTCATTTCTATTCACAACCTTTCACATGATCCAGGTGTGTCAGCACCCAAAATATGAAAGTTGTTTAGTGAAACACCAAGCAACAGTCTAAACAGCACCCAAAATATGTTCATACACAGCCAAAGAACACAGAACCAAGGCAGGTTCAGCAACCACAAACAGGGATAATAGGGGTTGGGGACACATAGGGTACATAGGTGAACATATAACAGGCAGAAGTGCACATAGTTGCAGAATCAGAGGTATTCTAGGGGGGATCCCTGGGATTGGGGTATAGCACACACTTCAATATTAACACAAAACTTAAGGTACAAATTGTTTTGTCAAAGATAAGTCCATACTAAAATCGGTTAAGTAGAAAATGGAACAGAGTCATATTGGTACAGGCTTACAAAAGAAAGGGGTATCATATTCATGCTGATTTTAAAGGGAAAATGTGCAGGACATACATGCTAAATAGACAAGAATGTAAACATGTTAACCACAGGTTGCACAACAGAACCAGAGATAGAAACAAACTAGAAGCAGGATGAATTGAAGTAATAAAAGAAACATATTGGTTTGGGAACTTGAATTGAAATCAGAACATACCAGTAAACAAGACAATAAACACAAAGTGGAGGGTAGGAGAGCACAATAGTTAGCCTTGGCTTGCAGCCGGCTAACTTAGAACAGTAATAAGTAGCACAGAAAGAGAGCAGAAAGCTTTTAGTTGTGAGAGAGAGCTTTTGAACTAGTGTGTGTTCATGTGTTTGGAAAATAAGAGGCCTGGGTATATATAGCTTTGAAAACAGTAGTAAATAAGGTGCAAACCAAAGTCAGGCAGTAATCAAAGGGATTCATAATCAATCAGTATCAGAATAGTATGGGTACTTCCTTAATTAAGGGAGTTAACTCTCAAACGGTAAGAAAAGGTTACAAGTAAGGAAAGGAATCATGTATAGCAAATAAGGAAATATTTCATACATACTAAGCACATAGTAGGGAATTGGGGGCAGGTTCATTAAAGCACTACTGTAAGAATCAATTGATAGTAATAAATCAAGAAATAACTAATAGTCGTAAATATTATCACAGGAAATCAATCACATGAAATGAGGGATTCAAAATAGGAGTAGTACTGATTTAAGAATCAGCATAGGTTATACAAAGTAAACACATTATAGGAGAGATCCATAAACCCTAGTGATTAAAACAGGGTAAAATCACATGGAATTAGGGGTTTACATAGGACAATAACATGAATCACTGAATAAGCATAATACAAGCAGGAGAAGTAAAGATTCACAGGTATCGATGAACAAAAAATAGAGTAGAACCACATAATAAGAAAGGATAATAGCAGCCGAAAACCCTAACAAGCGAACATGGGGTAAAAATCACGAGATCACAGAGTATTCATGAGAACATAGTGAACATAATAGAACAGGTAAACCTATTATCGAAAACAAACTCGGAGCCACAGATTAAAGCCAAGACTTTGGGGTTTTTAACGAAATAACTCAAACACAAAGGGAAAAATCTCAAATAAAGCTTAAACATAACGAAAATCATAAGATGATACTTAAAAGCTGAAGGGAAATCATTTTTGAAAAGAAGTTTGAAAACCCTAGTTTGAAGATGAAGAGTCACTTCATAAAAATCGGAAAACCCTTTTGAGAACACTAAAAATAGCTAGGAATAAGCAAAGATCTGTTATGGATCTATGAAAATCAGAGACTGATAGTTAGGGTTTCATAGAGACAACCCAAAGAGAAGGAGAATCGGCTAAAGAACCACTGGTTCTAGCCGGAAATGACGAAATCTTACTCGGACGGCCGTAAATGGCCGGAGACAGCATGAAAAGCCATAAGTGGGAGTTGGACCGCTCCAAGTTCTCTTGAGGACCTTCATCAGTGACACGAATGTGAAAGGCGGAGCCTTAGTGTCGAGGAGGGGTTGGAACCCCATGGTTTCCGGCAAGGGAGGTGTCCAGAGAAGGGAGATAGAGCTTTGGGGGGGGGGGGAGGTGGAAGGTTCTAGAGAGAACCTGGAGATAGAGAGAGATAGAGAGATGGGTGGACTGGTGAGAAATGAGAGACGGGGGGGGGGGGGGGGGGGGTAGTCACCTAGGTTAATTAAGGAAAGGTTTTAATTTGGGCTGGGTGAGATTTGAAGATTGGGATGGGGATCTTTTGGGTTATTAAATTGGGTTGCGGTCCGGGTAAAATTAGGCTAGAATTGGAATTAAAGGTGGCTATTAGTTAAATACCCGTTAAAAATAGTTAAATAATTAATAAAAATAGCTAATAATTATATAAAAAATGAAATTAATGCTAAATAAGTGAAATTAAAGTAATTAACTAATATTAAAATATAAAATGACTAATTTTTGAATAAAAATGGTATAAAATGTACATTTAGGCTATAACTGCAAAAATTGTTGTAATTATAGCTAAATAATGCCAAATTGACTAATTTGTGAAACAATTGAATCCTAATAGGATTAAAATGATATATTGATCTAGGAAATATTTTGAAATTATTTATAATATAATTTATGAATAATTTTAAAATACTGAATAAATTGGAAAAGAAATTAGTAAAATATGGAAAATTATGAAAAAATACCAGTTATTATAAAAAGTGATTTTGAAGGCACATATGCAAATTTTAAAATAGTTTGAGGGAAAATTGGGTATCAACACTTCCACATCCTCAAAACCGGCATATTTGTTCAAAGTGTTGCCATCAAACTGTATCTTCAGGTTCTGTACCTTTGTCACAGTGGAGCCCTTTTTGATGTGGGCAACATTTGCGTAGAACTCCTTGACAAGGTACTCATTGGCATCCACAACCTTGAATTTGAAGTACTTCCACCATTTTCTCTCATCAAATTGTCTCTTGACATTTGGATTGTGCGGAAGGATGTCTCTTTCTATGAACTGTCGCTCAAAGGTTAGCGGCATATGCCTTCTCGCTCACGAATCAATCTACCCACACGTCGGGCTTCCTTGATCTAGCAAGACCACCCACATTGGTATCACCCCCTCTCCCGTCATCCCGGGACCTCGTCATCATTATCAACATTAATAGGAGCAGTTGTTGAGGCCGGAGTTGCAGCAGGTGGGGAAGATTTTCTTATGCCTCACTACCTCCCTCTGAGCCATCAGACGACCCAGAAGAGGAGGTAGGTTGATTGACTAGGCGGAAGGGTTGTGATTGAGCATCTGGTTGTTGTTGTGCTGATTCCCCCTTAGAAGCCTCCCGAGAGGGGAGATATTCAATTGTGTTTGAGGATTCAGTAGGAGGTCTAGTGAGGGTTGCCTTTTTATTTATAATTCTTTGAGCTACTAAGGGAAAAGTCTGCTTTCCTTTGCCCTGGCCTCGGGAGGATTCTGCCCTCCCTTTTGATTTGTCTGCTCCACCACGAGCTCGCACCATTTTCTGCAACACACAAGTAATGAAAGACAATTAGAATTGGGGTTCAATCATGCCTTAAAGCAGCACAGATGAAAAGAACAATAGTGTTTCTCTGAACAGGGCACCGAGGACCGCATAAAAGTGAATGCGGCTGCGAAATGCCCATCACAGTCCGCGTAAAAGTGAACACGGCCGTGAAAGGTCAGGTTTAGACTACTGACTCTCTGATCTTGAACAAACGCGGGCCATGAAAAATTAGATGCGGCCGCGAAAAAATGAACGCGTCCGTGAAAGCAATTAATAGACTCTCTAAAGTTCAAAAGCGCGGACTGCAAAAACTTGGACGCGGCCGCGAAGCACCAACTGTGTACCGCGTAAAAGTTACCGCGACCGTGAACTCTTATCAACACTCAGTAACTAAGAGGCAGGGTATCGTAGACCGCAAAAAAATGAACGTGGCCGCATACCCTATCGCGGACCGCAAAAAATTGATCGCGGCCGTGAAATTCAAATGAGACTGATACTTACGAACACTTAAAACTAGTGTTTTCACTAATTACCTAAGAATTGTAGAAATTGATCATGCTAACCGCAACCCCCATTAGGCATACAAACACTACCCACATGTATTTGAGCAACAATTAAGCATTAATTTGATATTATGGCACGCATCTAACCCAAACTAAAAAGAAAACTAAAACCAAGAAAAAGAAAAAATCAAATCATTGTATTGAACATACTAGTTGTAGAATTTTGTAGGAAATCTACTCTTGATGTGAATGAGATGAAATTGAGAGTAAGGAGAAATGAACAGTGCTTTTAGGTGCGGTAAAAAGTTAGGGTTCGTAAAGTGTAAAATGATTCAGGAACCCCTATTTATACTTATCAACAATGGAACCCACCACCTTACTTGAGCGTGGCCGTGCAATTTTTGGCGATCCGTGCTTTGTTACCTTATGTAGAGCTGATTCCAGCACATGGGCGCGGTCCGCGGAATATTGGCCGTGGAATTACCGCGGCCCGCGAAAATCTTAACGCGGGCACGAACTCTGAAGGATTTTTGATAGTCCAACTTCATAGAGTTGGCATTTTTTCTCATTTCAAATAAGCATCCACGCACAAAAATGTGCGGCCGCGAAATGCTCACACGGACCGCAAAATTTTGGGCGCGGCCCGCGAACTTTTGTCACTTAGCCACATTTCTTCCTTGTCAATATCCTGCATTGTACAACCAATTCCTACATACATTCCACAACCAGTTAGTCCAAAATAATGTCTAATCTAAGAAGAAAATCAAAAGAAAGAAAAACACATGGGTTGCCTCCCAAGAAGCGCCTGATTTAACGTCGCGGCACAACGCATCTTACCATCATCACTTCAAATGGATCAAGGCCACAACGTGGCTATCATTAATCTTTCCAAGGTAGTGCTTCACTTAGTGTCCATTGACTATAAAGATCTCGCCATTTTTGTTTTTCAAATCTAGAGCACCAAACGGAGTTACATGCCCCACTTCAAACGGGCCACTCCACTTTGACTTGAGCTTTCCCAGAAACATCCGTAACAGAGAGTTGAATAGTAGAACTAAATCACCCTTCTTGAATTATTTGTTCTAAATATATTTGTCATGTAAATACTTCGTCTTGTCCTTATACAAGGACGAGCTGGAATAACAATGGAACCGGAACTCATCAAGTTCATTTAGTTGCTCTACCCGGAGATTGGCATCTACATCCCATTCAAGGTTCAATTTCTTCAGCGCCCACATGGCCTTGTGCTATAATTCAACCGGAAGATGGCATGCTTTCCCAAATACCAACCGGTACAAAGACATACCAATTAGAGTCTTGTAAGTAGTTCCATAGGCCCACAAAGCATCGTTAAGTTTCCTTGACCAATTAGTCTGGTTTGCATTGACAGTTTTGGATAATATGCTCTTTATCTCCATGTTGGAGACCTCAACCTGTCCACTTGCCTGGGGTGATAGGAAGTTGACACCTTATGATTGACACCATACTTGGAAAGTAAAGTGTCAAAGTCTTTGTTGCAAAAATGAGAACCCCCATCACTAATGATAGCTTGGGGTGCCGAACCTTGTGAAGATATTTTTCTTCAAGAAAGCCACTACACTCTGTGCCTCATTGTTGGGCAAATCCACAACTTCAAATCATTTGGAAACATAATCAATAGCAACCAGAATATAAGTGTTTCCACATGAACTCAAAAATGGCCCCATAAAATCGATGCCCCACACATCGAAAATATCAATCTCAAGAATGGTGGTGAGGGGCATTTCATTCTTCTTGGAAATTCCGCCGGATCTTTGGCACTCATCACAACGCCTAACAAGCTCGCTAGCGTCTTTGTAAAAGGTAGGCCAATAGAATCCAACACTTAGGACCTTTGTAGAATTTCTCGCCCCACCGTGATGACATCCATAGGGCGAGGAATGGCAAGATTCAAGGATACTCAATTGCTCTTCTTCCGGAACATATATCCGGATAACTCCATCATTGCAAATCTTAAAAATATATGGATCGTCCCAATAATAATCCAAGTAGTCCCGTTTGAGCTTCTTCCTTTGGTTAGAAGAGATCTCACTCGGGACAATGCCGGTCACAAGAAATTTAGCCACATCGGCAAACCAAGGCATCCCATTCAAAGACACGGAAAGGAGTTGTTCATCCAAAAATGAATCATTATCTCGAGGCCATCATGCGGCCTCCCCTCCTCTTGATTCATTATCTCGAGGCCATCATGGTACGCCACTTGATTCTCACTCCTTTTTTGGTCTATGATTTCAAGGTCAAACTCTTGTAGAAGAAGAACCCATCTCATCAACCTAGACTTAGAGTCCTTTTTGGTCATCTAGTAACAAAGTGTCGCGTGATCGGTGTGCACAATCACTTTGGTATCCATGAGGTATGGCCGGAACTTTTCCATGGCGAAGACAATGGATAATAACTCTTTCTCAGTCACCGTATAGTTGAATTGGGAATCGTTCATTATTTTGCTTGCATAATAAACCGGATGAAATATCTTGTTGATTCTTTGCCCCAAAACCGCTCCTACCACAACGTCGCTAGCATCACACATGAGCTCAAATGGTAAGCTCCAATTGAGTGCAGTAATGATGGGAGTGGTAGTCAAACTATACTTGAGAATCTCAAAAGCTTTCATTCAATCATCATTGAACACAAACTTGGCATCTTTTTCCAACAAATTGTACAAGGGGTTTACCATTTTTGTGAAATCCTTGATGAACCTTCGGTAAAACCCTGTGTGACCAAGAAAGATCCTCACTCCCTTGACGGAAGTAGGAGGAGGGAGTTTTGATATCACTTCAATTTTTTCTTTGTCCACTTCAATACCATTCATGGAGATCTTATGGCCGAGGACAATGCCCTCTTCGTCCAGAAAGTGTCACTTCCCCCAATTAAGCACTAAGTTGGTCTCTTCACATCGGGCCAACACTTTGTCAAGATTATCCAAGTATTCTTCAAAGGAATCCCCCACAACACTGAAATCATCCATGAACACCTCGAGGAAGTCCTCCACCATATCTGTAAATATTTCCATCACACACCGCTAAAAAGTAGCCGGTACATTACATAAACCAAACGATATCCGTGAGAATGCAAATGTTCCATACGGACAAGTGAAGGTGATTTTCTCTTGGTCTTCAGGTGCAATGAGAATCTGATTATATCCGGAATACCCATCCAAAAAACAATAATAAGCACGTCCGGCAAGTCTGTCCAACATTTGATCAAGAAATGGGAATGGAAAATGGTCTTTTTGGGTCACTTTGTTTAGCTTTCTGTAATCCATGCATACCCTCCAACCGGTGACAGTTCTTGTGGGGATCAATTCATTTCTATCATTTGTGATCACAGTCATGCCCCCCTTCTTTAGGACACATTGTACCGGCGAAGTCCATGAACTATTAGAAATGGGGTACACAACCCCTGCATCTAGCCACTTGATGATCTCTTTCTTGACTACCTCTTGCGTGGCCTCGTTCAACCTCCTTTGATGTTCCACGGAGGGTTTGGCATCTTCCTCCAATATGGTTTTGTGCATGCAAAAGGCGGGACTTATACCCTGAATATCAGCTAAAGTCCAACCTATTGCCTTATTCCTCCTTTGAAGCACCACAAGGGTGGAATCTACCTGCACGTTAGTCAAGTAGGAAGAAAGAATAACAGATAATGTGGAACAAAGGCCTAAGAACTCATACCTAAGGAGTGAAGGCAAGGGTTTCAACTCCAATGTTGGTGGCTCCTCGATTGAGGGCTTTGTTGGTGGAGTCTTCCGGTTCTCAAGGTCCAAGGAAAGTTTACGGGGCCCATATGTATAGGATCCCATTCCTTGCAAAGAATTTGCACATTCTACCAAGCCTTCCTTCTCATCCTCATCTTGATTCAACAACACAGCTTCCAAAGGGTCTTCCACATTAATCATAGCACTCGTGTCATCAATAATCACCTTAGTCACAAGATCCACAAAGGAGCATACTTTGTTGCTATTAGGCTGCCTCATTGATTCGCATACGTGGAACATAACTTTTTCATCACCCACCCGGAAGATGAGCTCCCCAGCTTCCACATCAACCAAGGACTTCCCTGTTTCTAGGAAAGGTCTCCCCAAAATAATTGGCACCTCATAGTCAACTTCGCAGTCGAGAATCACAAAGTCTGTGGGAAGATGAATTTGTCTACCCGAACTAGCACATCATCAATTATCCCCAATGGCCTCTGCATTGTCCGGTCCGCCATTTGCAACCTCATGGAATTTGGTCTTGGTTTCCCAATCCCCAATGTCTTGAATACAAAATATGGCATCAAATTAATGCTTGCTCCCAAATCACACAAGGATTTGGCGAAATTGGCACTACCAATAGTGCATGGAATTGTAAATGCACAGGGATCTTCTAGATTTGGAAGCATGGAATGCACAATGGCACTCACTTGATGTGTCATTTTTATCGTCTTGCAATTCATTGACCTCTTTTTTGTTACCAAGTCCTTCATGAACTTGGCATATCCCAGCATTTGTTCTAGAGCTTCAACCAAAGGCACATTGATGGACAAGCTTTTCATCATATCAATGAATTTATTGAATTTTCTCATTGTTCTGCTTTGCGAGCCTTTGAGGATATGGTGGAGGAGGACTTGGCAAGTGAGCCTTGGCTTTGGGCACTACTGTTTTCAGTATGTCTATCACATAATCCCTAGACGGGTTCACATCATTGTGGATCTCCTCCACGTTGTCATCAATGTATATCCTCACCTCATCATTCACATTCTCATCATTTACTTGATCATCATTTCTTGGCTCGTCCTCATCTTTCAACAATACATCATCACCCACAATTTTCTTTGGATTAGAGGTACTAGAAACACCACCTCTACCGCTTCTTGTGGTCACCGCCGTAGCATGGCCCGTATTTTTTCCACCCTTCTGGTTTATTACCGTATCACTTGGTAGTGCCCCCTTAGGGTGAGTATTCAATGCTTGAGAAATTTTACCCATTTATACTTCCAAGTTGCGGATAAAAGTATTGTGGGAGGCTATTTGGGCACCGGAGTCTCCATTTTTATCCATCATTTTCTTGAACATACTTTCTATCAGTCCTATTTCATTGTTTGAAGAACTTTTCCCTTGTGACGGATATGGAGGCGGGTTGTTGGGTTGTTGATACATCGGGGGCCTTTGAAAGCCCGACCCCCGGTTTCCTTGATTATTGTTGTTCCAACCCCCTTGGTTTCCATTGCCTCCCCAATTGCTATTGTTGTTGCCACTCCAGTTGCCTTGACTATTTCCTCCCCAATTGCTTGAATTGCCTTGATTACCCCAGTTTTGATTGTTGTTCCCCCAATTGTTCGGATCGTTATTGTTACCACTATTCCAATTCCCTTGGCCTTGGTTGCCCTAATTTTGATTGTTTTCTTGTGATCTCCACTGTTGATTTGGAGCATTGCTCCGTTGACCTTGGTAATTATTGGCATACAAAACCTCTTTACTTTGATCATCATAAGAATCGTCTTGATTGTAACCTCTACCACTTTGCTCAAATTGATCTTGATTGTTTTGCACTTGTTAACCATGTTGTCTTCTTTTGTTGACCATTACATTCACTCCTTCCGTGGGGTTTACTTGCTTTGGACCCTGGACCTGCTGAAGCTGACCCTTTGCTAACTTATTCATAGTGGTTGTCAACTCTGATATGGCTTGTCCGTGATCATGAAGTTCATTGTGAAGGTGGATAACATCAGGGTCACCCTGAGGAACGTTTGCCCGACTTTTCCAATATAAGGAGGTGTCCGCCATCTCAGTTAATATGTCACAAGCATCAGCAGACGGCACTTTCATGAAATTACCCCCAGCGAGCTGATTCACCACACACTGGTTAGTTGTGTTGATACCCCTATAAAATATTTGCTGGATCATCGCTTCAGTCATGTCGTTGTTGGGGCATTCTTTTACCATTGTCCGATACCGTTCCCAGATTTCATGTAACAATTCATTTGGCTCTTGTTTAAAGGATAAGATCTCATCCCTCAATGTTTCCATATGTCCTGGAGAGAAAAACTTAGTTATGAACTTCTCATCCAACTCATCCCAAGTGGTGATGGAATGGTTGGGTAGCCTCTCAAGCCAGCCCAAAGCCTTCCCTCTAAGTGAAAATGGGAAAGTCCTCAATCTCAATGCGTTCTCAGATACATTCATCTGCTTTCTCCCCCAGCATGTGTGTACAAAACCTTTGAGATTCTTATATGTGTTATGATGTGGAGCTCCGATGAAGAAACCCCTTTGTTCCAATAGAGTAAACAATATTGGTTATTTGAAAATTGCCCGCCCGAATTCGGGCAAGACAATTGCACTTTCTAGACTTCATTGGGTAGCACCTGGTGTGCTGCCCTTGGAGGAGGTGGGGGAGGGTTTGGAATGTTTTCATGAGGCGGGTAACCTCTTCTTTGTACTTGAGGTTCTAGATTAACCTCATCCAAGTCATTGTCTTCTACCTCCTCTCCCTGAGGAATATGTATGAGTGCCTCGTTAAGAGCCATTTGGTACCTAAAAGCAATTGACACACATAATTAGAAAAATGGAAGGAAAGAAAAACAAAACACACAAATAGTTAGATATATAGCTAAGATCGTCTAACTCTCCGGCAACAGCACCAAAAAATTGATCGGTTCCAACCCTGCACTACTATTGAGTGGCGAGGATGGTCGATGCAGTTTTACCCAACAAGGACGAGATCGATTTTCACAGGGAGTTAATTGATTTGGACTCGGGTATCTATCTAAATCTAGATGCGTGTATTTTTCCTAATTGCACTTCCACACATGTTGGTGTTGATTCTACTTCTAATTCTATTCTATTGTATGCAAAGGTTAAAGATAAGGACAATATTTTTATGTTGTTTTTCAAGTGTTTAAAAGGACTAGGGTAGTGACTTCCGCCTAGGTGGATACCTAACGGGTGGAAAGAATCTAGGGCAAGCTTGATTTGATTGGGGTCGTAATATAGCCATCACACCCAAGTACTCACTCTATACCTCTCGGTAATTTGAGTGATTTTTCCAATTTGGCTTTCTCAAGTCCAAATGGGTATTTATGCAATCCAAGTGATACTAGCTCAAGTCAGGTATTACTATCTCTAGGTTTAACCCTTTAATTGGTGCTATAAATTTCTTGAGTTCACCCCAATTTCTTGTTAACCTAGTTTTCCTAGACTTAGTCCCTCTTTCTCAAGAAGAGACCAAGTCATAAAGGCATGAATCAGTGTTTGCAACCACTAATTATTCATTCTAGCAAAAACTAGGCTAAATATCACTAACGCATAAACATTCAAGACCTAAAATTCAATACCCATTAAATACCCACACTAAGGTTGGGTCACAACCCTAGCTATGGGTCTAGCTACTCATAGAAATAGCAGAAATCAAAGATAAAGAGAAGATAAAGTCCATAATACTAAATTAAAAGATGAAAATCTAATGTTATAAGGTAAATCTTGTAAAAATTGCCCAAAAGGGAAAACCTAGTTGTCTCACGTGCTCAGCAAAAACATAACATAACCTAAAACTGACAAAAGTTGTATTTATACTAAGCTAAAATTTTCGGACAAAAATACCCCTGCGGAGGTTTCGCGGCCGCGTAACTCAGATCGCGGTCGCACTCTGGCTTTCGCGACCGCGTAATATTGATTGCGGCCCGTGTTTTTAAGTTCTGAATCTAGGGTTGAGCATGGACTCGCACACCGCGTAATTTCCACCGTGGTCGCATAATTTTGACGTGGATCGCCCTTCTAATATTTGCTTGAATTATGAACTCTCTGAACCTTAGCCACGCAGTTCGCAGAATTCCAATCACGGCCGTGCCGGTACTTTCGCGACCGCATCTTCCTGTCGCGGTCCGCGCTCATGTTATTGCCCAAAAAACCATCACTCTGATTCTCAATTTCGCGGACCTCGAAATAGTGTTTGCGGCAGCACAATCTTGGCGCGATCCGCGTTTCTCATGTTGGCACAATCTTGGTTTTTGTTCAAGTTTTGACTCCTTTATGAGTTGATTATGGCTCCTTTGACTTATTTTGAACAATCCCTGCAAGCAAGCATATTAAGTTAGTTTATGGGAATAACTTCACACATTTTTGGCCCAAAACACAAGTCAAAGAGAGCAAATAATAGGATAAAATACCTACTTATCAACCACCTCCTCTGCCTCAAATTGAGATCCTTCTGTTTAAACAAATACTACAAACTCTGGTGATTCATGAAAACCTCTCACGACACCTCGTAAGGATAATGCCTCTAGATCTTCAGCACATGAACAATGGCTGCCAGCTCTAGATCGTGAACATGGTAATTCTTCTAATGGACCTTCAATTGCCTCGACGCAGATGCGATTACTCTGCCATCCTACATCAATACTGCTCCGAGCCCAACACAAGATGCATCACAATATACAATATAAGATCCTGAACCTGTGGGGAAAACCAACATTGGCGTTGTAGTCAAATTAGTCTTGAGCTTCTGAAAGCTCACCTCACACTCGTCTGACCATCTGAACAGGGCTCTCTTCTGGGTCAATCTCGTCGGTGGGGCTGCAATTGATGAGAACCCTTCCACAAACCGACAATAATAACCCGCCAAACCCAAGAAACTCTGAACTCCATAGCTAAAGTGGATCTAGTCTAGTTCTGAACAGCCTCAATCTTCTTAGGATCCACCTGAATTCCTTCTGCCGAAACGACGTGCCCCAAAAAAGCGACTGAGTCCAACCAAAACTCGCACTTTGAAAATTTTGGAATATAATTGGATAATCTCAGAGACTGAAGTATGATCCGAAGATGTTGCTCGTGCTTCACTCGACTGCGAGAGTAGAACAAGATATCATCAATAAACACAATCACGAAAGAGTCCAGATAGGGCTTGAACACCCAGTTCATCAAATCCATAAATGTCGCTGGGGTCAACCCAAATGACATCACTAGAAACTCATAATGTCCGTACCGAGTCTGAAAAGTTGTCTAAGGGACATCGGATTCCCTAATCCTCAACTGATGGTAGCCAGACCTCAAATCAATCTTTGAAAACACCTTGGCACCCTAAAGCTGATCAAATAAGTCATCAATCATCGGCAATGGATACTTGTTCTTGATGGTGACTTTGTTCAACTGCTGATAGTCTATGCACATCCTCATCGATCCATCTTTCTTCTTCAAGAACAACACAGGCGGGGCGAGACACTAGGTATAATGAAGCCCTTATCAAGCAAGTCTTGCAAACTGCTCCTTCAATTCTTTTAACTCTGGCGAGGCCATTCGGTATGGTGGAATAGAAATGGGCTGAGTGCCCGAAGCCAAATCAATACAGAAGTCAATATCTCTGTGGGGTGGCATCCCCCGCAGATCTGCAGGGAACACCTCTGGAAACTCATAAATAACTGGCATTGAATCCATGGAAGGAACCTCCGCACCAGAATCGTGGACATAAACCAAATAAGCTAGACACCCCTTCTCGACCATATGTCGAGCCTTTACATAAGAGATAACACGTATGATAGAATGGCCAGGAGTCCCCCTCCACTCCAATCGAGGAAAACCTGGCATGGATAAGGTTACCGTCTTGGCGTGACAATCCAATATATCATGATAAGGTTCCAATCAATCCATACCCAAAATGACATCAAAATCAACCATATCGATAAGTAGGAGATCTACACTAGTCTCGGGACTCCCAATAGTAACCACACACGAATGATAGACATAATCTAAAATAATAGAATATCCCACGTGTGTGCACACATATAGAGGAACACTCAAAGAATCATGAGGCACAACCAGATAGGAAGCAAAATAGGATGACATGTAGGAATAAGTATAGCCCGGATAAATAGAATTGAAGCATACCTATGGAATACTAAAACAATATCTGTGATAACAGCATTAGATGACTCAGCCTAAGGCCTGGCTGGGAAAGCATAACATCAGGGTTGGGCCCCTCCACTCTAAATCACGTCTTTGGGATGACCTCTAACTTGCTGGCCTTTACTTCTAACAGCCTGACCTACACTTCTAACAACGTGACCTCCACCTCTGGTTGCCTAACCCCTGCCTCTAGCTGGCTAAGCAGTGGTGAAGCAACCGGTGTCGGAACCATGGCACGAGAACCCTGTTGTTGTGAGATGCTTGATGCCCATTGGCAAAATCTATCAATGTGCCTTGGATCGCCACAAGTGTAACAGGACCTCGGTTGTTGTGACTGCTGACCCTGAAACTGACCCTATTGACCTGAATAACCACCCTAAAAACTCTGGAGCGGAGGTGCACTAATAGGAGCTGGTGGTGCACTATGGGCAAGTTAATCAGGATGAGACATATGAGGGCCGCGACCACCTGAAGTACTGTGGGATGCCTGGAGCGCTTAATGATACGACCTGGGAGGATGGACTCTACCAAAAGTACCCCTGCCTCCAGATGAGGCACCACTGAAAGCACCGAAATGACGAGGCCTCTTATCAGATCCCTACCCTCTCTCCTGTGCAAGAACCACCTCGATCCGCCTGGCGACATTGACAGACGCATGAAAAGATATCTCACCCCCAGTCTCCTTGGCCATCTGAAGCATGATAGGGTGAGAGTCTCTATCAATAAACCTCCTCACCCTCTCCCTCTCTTAGTAGGAAGCAAAAGAAGAGCATGACGATCTAGATCCACAAAATGGGTCTCATACTGAGTAACAGTCATACTACCCTGCTGGAGATGCTCGAACTGACGGCGATAATCCTCTCTCAATGTGATATGGAGGAACTTCTCTAGGAAGAGCAAAGAGAACTGATTCCAAGTAATAGCAGGCGACCCAGCTGGTCTGGTCAACATATAATCTCTCCACCACCTCTAGGCGGAACCTGTCATCTGAAACACAGCAAAATCGACCCCTTTGGTCTCAACTATCACCATGTTTCGCAGCACCTCATGGCAGCGGTCAAGATAATCATGTGGGTCCTCAGAAGGTGAACCACTAAAGTGAACTAGGAAGAGCTTGGTGAACTTGTCCAATCTCAATAAGCCCTCAGAAGACATGGCAGGCCTATCACCGACCTGTGCCGCAATAACCCGCTGAACTACCCCAGCTAGCGGGGCTGCTAGTGTCCGATAGTGGGTAGTCGTCTGCTCCGTAGTGTGAGTAGCGGGAGTCTGTGCTCCTCCCCCAGGCTGAGAGATGGCTGGTGCCAACCGGCCTGGGCCACACTCTCCATAAGCCCCACCAAACGGACTAGAGCGTCCTGAAGTACTGGGGTGACGATGAACCCCTCCGGGACTTGAGCTGGTCCAACAGGTACAGTCTGAGCTGGAACCTCCTCATCAAAATCAGACCGAGGCTCTACTGCTAGTGCTGCTGCTCGAGTTCTGAGCTTAGCTCTGCCTCTGCCTTGGCCTCTAGTGTGACCTCGGCCTCGACCTCTATCCCTCTTAGAAGCTGTCACTGGGGGCTCTGGCTGCTGTCTAACTCAAGATGTAGCACGTGTTCTCGCCATCTGCGAGAGGACTAGAATAGAAAAGTCCAATCGGCAATGATAGAATAAAATCGCATGACGGAGAAGAATAGAAGTGAAATTTGTTCCTAAACTTCATAGCCTCTGAAAGATAAGTACAGACGTCTCCGTACTGATCCTCCAGACTCTACTTAGCCTGCATGTGACTTGTGAGACCTAGGCAACCTAGTGCTCTAATATCAATTTGTCACGACCCAGAATTCCAACCTTCGGGTCGTGATGGCGCCTAACATTTCACTTTCTAGTCAAGCCAACGTTAGAGGATCTTTAAGCCAATTTTAATCAATTTCAATAAATAAAACCAATAAAATCAAAATGAAACTGAAACGGTGTACGAAACGACATAAATACCAATAATATCTAAGTACAACCCGGATCTAAAGTCACAAGTTCACGAGCTTCTATAGTCTATATAAATAGGGTTTGAAATAAATACAATTATCTTGAATGAAAAGAACAGTAAGTAGGGAATGAGGAAGGTGACTTCAAGGTCTACGGACGCCAGCAAATCTACCTCGAGTCTCCAAATGTCAATCCGAACTAATACGCCTCACAGACAGCAGGGACCAATTCCAAAAGCCGCACAAGAAGTGCAGACTGTAGTATGAGTACAACCGACCCAATGTACTCCATAAGTGTCGAGCCTAACCTCGACGAGGTAGTGACTAGGCTATGACAGGACACCCACATAAATAAACTTGTACTGACAGAAATATACGTATAACATAACAACAAATAAAGAATTAACAAGTGTTATTGGGAGGGTACATGCGAAAGGGGTACAAGACACGGTAACTACAACATGGAATGATAATAAGAAACAGTCAATAAACCTTCAAACGAACAAGATGAACAAAACATAATGAATAAAACTGCACGGCATCACCCTTCGTACTTTTACTTTCAACCTTACCATGAAATGATAAATACGGCCCGGGATCACCCTTCGTGTTTTTACTCTCAATTTCATCATGTAACAATACATACGGCACGACATCACGCTTCGTGCATTAACTCTCAAATATGGCATGGCATCACCCTTCGTGCATTAACACTCAATTATGACACGACATCAACCTTCGTGCATTAACTCTCAAATATGGCACAACATCACTCTTCGTGCATTAACTCTCACATATGGTACAACATCATCCTTCGTGCTTTAACACTTTCCCTTACCATGCAACAATGAACATATAACAAAAGGGAGATAGAATAAGTAAGAGCAGACCATACTAGTCTAATCATGGATATCAGGATCAAGGAAAGAAATAAATTACAAGAAACAATCCCCATCCGCATGCTTTGACCCAACAACAACGCATAAGTACTCGTCACCTCACATATACATTGTACCCAACATTTAAACATGTAGCAAATAGACAAACAGTCCTAATCTCTCACGTCAAGGTTAAC
This sequence comes from Nicotiana knightiana, assembly GCA_005239525.1. Classification (NCBI taxonomy): domain Eukaryota; kingdom Viridiplantae; phylum Streptophyta; class Magnoliopsida; order Solanales; family Solanaceae; genus Nicotiana; species Nicotiana knightiana. The sequence goes on from ML420180.1 coordinate 23,430, forward strand.
CACGACACTTACCTTGCTTCCAAAGATCAACTCGAAGCTCAACCACAACTTTTCCTTTCAAACAAGACTCTGAACCAATCAAATCTAGCAAATTAACAACCAAACGATTCAAAATAAGCCTTAGAACTGCCCACGAATGAAAAAGATTCAATTTAGGTCATTATTGAAAAAGTTAACTCCTGGGCCCGCTTAACCCAAACCTGAAATTCGGACCAAAACCCGATTAACCATTCACTCCCGAGCCCGGTTATGTGATTTATTTCGAAATCTGACCTCAATTTGAGGTCTAAATTCCAAGTTTACAAAAAATTTCTAATTCTTCCCAAACCCCCAATTTTCACCATGAGCATCTTGAAATTTAGGTTGAAATCTTATAAAATGTAATGAGAAATTGAAAGAAAATAGGTTAGAATCACTTATCAATGAATTGGGGGAAAATGGCTCTTGGGAAAATCGCCTCTAGAGTTCTCTAGGTCTGAAATTTTGAAAGAATGAGAGAAATCCCATCTAACTCAACTTTTACAAAGTTGCAGATGTCGCAATTGCGATAAAGATGTCCCAATTGCAAACTCCCCTCAGAATCTCAGTAATCGCATTTGCGATAAAATGGTCGCAAATGCGAACCTAATGCCCTTGTAAATGCGGATCTTTCTTCGCAAATGCAAAGATTATCACAAAAGGTGTTGAGTCGCAAATGCGACTCTGCCTTCACAAAAGCGGAAGTGCCAAGTTCGCAATTGCGAACTTTTACCTCGCCAATGCGAGGACCCCAAACCACGCCCATTCTCGCAAATGCAAGCCATGCGAGTGCAGCCGACACCAGAAACAACTATGAATTCTAAGTCCAATCCACTCCGTAGCCTATCTGAAACTCACCCGAACCCTCGGGGCTCCAAACCAAATATGCACACAAGTCTAAAAACATCATACGAACTTGCTCGCGCGATCAAATCGCCAAAATAACATCTAAAACTATGAATCGGGCACCAAAATTAAATGAAATTTTCAAGAAAACTTTAGAACTTCTATTTTAACCACCAAACGCCCGAATCACATCAAACGAACTCCGTTTCTCACCAAATTTGACACACAAGTCATAAATATGGTAATGAACCTATACCAAGTTCCAAAATCAAAATACGGACGCGGTATCAACAAAGTTAAACCTTGGTCAAACCTTTTGATTCATTAAGCCTCTAAACTACAAAATTTCGTCAAAAAGCGATAACTCGAGCTAGGGACTTTCGAATTGGATTCCGGACATACGCTTAAGTCCCAAATCACGATACGGACCCACCTGGATCGTAAAAATATGGATCTGGGTCTGTTCGCTCAAAACGTTGACCAAAGTCAACTCAAATGAATTTTTAAGACAAAATTTCATATTTTATCAATTTTTATCGTAAAGGCCTTCCGGAAAAACACCGGGACTGCGCACACAAATTGAAAAAGGCCTAAAGAAGCTATTGGAGGCTTTGAAACACAAAATTAAGGTTCTTGGTTTCTTTTCCTTTTTCTTACTTTTTTTATTGTTACACAGATAGCCGGCCAGGTTTAATGTTTATTTTTTCTAATCGGAATACGATTATACATTGATGATACACTATTATACATATATTAAACATGAATTATACACATATTATACATTGACGGGCTATTTTAAATTTAAGAGATTAGATGGACGGCTATTTGAGTTAATTTTTTTTTTTGGGATGGGTTGGGAGAAGGGAGTGGTGTTTAGTGGTGTTGCTCTCTTTCAGTTTTATGATGCTTACTGATTTGGTGTCGTGATTTTCTATATTCGATATAAGGACTGACAATTTTAATGATCAGGTTACACCATGGATTAACCTAGACATATGTATCAAATGTTCTCATCACTTTCACTTAAGTATTTAACCTTGGATAAGATGTTTCAACCCTTATGGAGTATCCTCATCAAAAGAAGGAACAGGGGCTACATATTTCTCCTTTCCATAATTCCATGTTAACTTCATTTGCTATTATTTTTATTATTATTTGATCCCTTGACAAAGTGATTTCATTTCTGTAGAACTCTCAAAGACACATAATTACATATATTATTTTACAAGAAAATCGCTCTCAAATAATATTTATGAGTATAATAGGTACTTACATGAAATGGACATTAATCTAACGTAGTAAAAAGATCAAGAACAACCAACCAAATTTTGAAGACTGGAACACATAAAACACATCTTAATATTTTCTAGTTTCTTTTGTCCTTTTGTTTCTCTACGGATGAAGGTCTGTAATAGAACGAGGGAGGAAAAGGTAAAAGATAGGAGATTATGTAATAGGATTAATTGAAGTGATGTACTTAAATGTAGTTCAAGTTCAACATTGAGCTATCTTCAATTTAAATCCCATAATTCCCATAAACAAGGAGGTTCTTCACTCTTCAGAAAGGTATTTTATCAGTTATATACTGGAATAAGGCAAAAGGAGCATTGACTAGACCAAGTGCCATTTCAACCAAGACAGTTACGCAGAAGCAGCATGGGCATATGCATGTCAACATTAACCTGCACCATCCACATGACCAAAATATATCAATAAGCTACAAAAGAAGCTTATACATTTAATTAACATAAAAAATGCTTTCTTCCAACAACTTTGTTTGACATATAGAGCACAACAAGATAGTTAGGAATAAGTCAGACTAATAAACACTCTTAAAATGATTAGCAGCAGGAGCGGCAAACGGGCGGGTCGGATATGGTTCGGGTCGGATACATATAAGGAAAAACGGGTAAATTATCCGACACGACCCATATTTAATACGGATAAAAAACGGGTTAATCAGCGGATAATATGGATAACCATGTTATCCATGACTTCTTGCATATGATCGCTTTTGAGAGAATTCTTAGTCTTCCTAACTTGAGGAACTCCCAATTTAAGGCTTTACAAATATAAAAGTTAGACTCATTGGTTACCCATTTTCTAAATGGATAATATGATTTTTATCCATATTTAATCCGTTTTTAAAAAGTTTATTATCCAACCTATTTTTTAGTGGATAATATAGGTGGTTAACTGTTTACTTTTAACCATTTTGACACCCCTAATTAGCAGTTTAGAAGTACTTCTCATATAGGTATATAAATCTTCACCTCTAAAACATACAAATTGTAGGACATAGGCATAGTACAATAAACTACTTTGTTTACTTAGCTTATAGCTCATTCGCGATAAACATAACCAGTAAGTCAATAACTTGTCCGAATAAAACAGTCATGACACTGAACATGAGGTTATAGGTTCAACTTTATAAAGAAATTCCGATTAATACTCGTGACTCGCGTCCATTGGGATTTTGCTCTCGGAAGAAACAGGACAGCTGTTAATAAGGAACTTTTTCAAAATATGTTTAATAAGAAAAACAAAAATAAATACATAAAATTATTCTATTATCTTTGCTATAGCTAAGCATTTCTTGGAGCAGTTTAACTATTATGTTACCCAAAAGATAACTAGCTAGGTACATGTCACGGGATCAAAATTTTTAAAAATAAGGTACAATATACAATATATATACATTGTTAGGGTTCGTATATAAGTTGATTTTGTAACCAAAAAAAAAAAAAAAAGAGTAAAGATAAAATTATTGTAAAAAGAAAGAGGAATTATAGGAGGACAAACCCGAGAATCCAGATAACGCCTCCAACAAAAGCGAGGACAAGAGATATAAGGGCAAATGGAAGTCCCAACAGAAACGCAATTGGCTGGCATTTGAACTTTTCTTCACTTGGCTTCTTCTCCGCATCTAATCCTTCTGCACTTTATTCTTTTATATCTTCACCGGCTATCTCTTCATTCTTAACTTCTTCATTTTTCTTGTCCTCCGTTGGATTTTCTTCTTTAACTTGTTCTGCAGCTATATTTGCAATATCACTTTCGATTGTTACAGTCTTTGGTGCAGTGATGATCACTTGATCATTTTCCTTAGCTGTTTCTTCTGACTTTGTACCTTTCTGTTCTTGATCTCCTTCAATGAGTAACTGTGACTTTGCTGATTTCTCTTCGTTGATATCCATTGTTATGAGCTCAGCGTATAGTAGAGAAAGAAACTTGGACTTAGTGTTATGGAAAAAGGAAAGCCTGCTGACCAGAAACAAATCTAAACGCAGCCATTTATATTGTACGTAGAGGTTTCTTGAAATTCATTGGCCAATCAAGACAGAACGAGCCTTTGGTAATAGCCAACCAAATCCATGATTGTTTCCCCTTTGTTTTATTGTATCCCAATTGGAGTAAATTGAATTTTATTTTATCCCACTTGCATCCAGAAAATAATATAAAGTCAAGGTCAAGGGGGAAAAGGAAACGCAGAGATAAAAACGGAGGAGGAGGAGGGAACGAATTTTGAGAAATTTTAAATACATACTGATTCTTACGGGTAATACTCGAACTTTTGATTTGAGTTCTTTTCTTTTGGTAATTTTTTTTATCTAGTTTATATGTTAGAAGGATTTCACAAGGTATAGAAAATTAGATACCAATAAACATATTTCGGACAATGATACTAATTAAGCTTGGACTCATTCCTATGTTTATGAAAAAAATATTTTTTTTGCAGTACCATGAATAAACCATATGATAACCTTTTTATTAGAATATTATGTATTGGTTTAAGTTACATGTAGCATGAGTCGATATAATTTGGCGAGTTGAAAAATTAGATGTGAAATCTCAAGGATTGAGTATTTTAAATTAGTTATAAATTAGCCTAAAGAAGGCAATTAATACGAGTTGTTGTGATGTGATTATAGATTGAAAGAAGTCATATGGATTGCTCGAAGTTGCGAGTTTGATATTTCGACACGAGTACTGTGAGTACTGATCTTACCACAATTTGTGTTTTCATAACCTGCATAGTTTATACGTTATTTTGAAAAATGTTACCGAATGTTTGAAATTGCATGTGGGACAAGTCATTTACTTGATATGGTACTGAACAATTTACTAGAGATGTTTATCGTTATTTAAAATGCTCTCACTGTTACTAGACATGTTTTACTGTTACCAACATGGATTTACATGATTTGATAAAAATTGATATTCTCTTTATTATTTTGAAATGCTTTCTTATGAATATTTACTGGTTACAAGAAAAAATATACATGGGAGGAGACTTTGAAGGATCCTGTAGCTAACAGCGGGTTCATTAGGCCTAGTGCACCTTGTATTTACAGATTACCGATTACAATTATAGCTCTCGCAGTCTCGCTAGTGGGAAGGTAGAACTAGCATATAATTACAGTTTTTCCTCGAGTAGGGACCTACAGTTATATTTGACTCCTTTTACGAAGGGGTCCACACAGTGATATATATTACATGATCTTTTCTTGAAAACCTCCCAAACATAAAGATTTGCTATGAGACAGTGTCTACCGTATTTATTATCGATTTGTTAAATTGATTTCTGTCACAGGAAGTACATGAATAGACTGATTATATTTACTATTTTTGAGAGAGCATTTTATTTTTATGATAGTTTCTGATTATTATTAAACAAGCATATTTTTTGACTTGTCCCAAATTAAAAATGGTTGTGGTTAAGTGTTATTACTCACTGAGCTAGCGACTCACTCCCCACTATTTTTTTACACAGGCAGGAATTAACACGAGCGTGAATTTTGTTAATTAGAGTACACGATTTGATAGTTCCCGGTGAGCTCCGCACTTGTTCGCGTGAGCGAAGAATTTATTTATTTGTTATCGTCTTTACTTTTGAACTCTTAGAATCACTCCATAGTCATTTTTATTAGTGTCATGAGTATTCTTCGTTATTATTGACTTATGATGAGTATTGTACTTTCTTATCGAATTTGGAGATAAATTAGAATTTCTGGTTGTTAATGGGTCGATTATTAATGTTGGAGACTTATCTTGGTTAATTGATAGGTTGTTGGTTGGTTGTTGATTTTGAGACAGGAAATTATTTTGGATAGTCTTAAAATAGGGGAAACTCTATCCTATTTTCTATAAAATACCGATGAGGCTTACTTGGGGGCACTTGCTCCTGAGTACCGGTCATGATCCAAATTGGGTTATGACAAAGTTGGTTTAAGAGCCCTAGGTTATTCTTGTGACTAATGGAGCACGCGTTAGTAGTAGAATCTCAATTATGGTTATGTAGCCGGCCATTCCCATGATCGTGATTCTGCGAGGTCGTGATAAGATGTGTCTGGCCTTTCTTTATTGTTCCTCCATACGTTTGTGACAACTAGGGTCAAATAGATGAATCTAACACTATTTCTCTTGTTACCATATGGCTCGAACTTGATTATCTGATATCAGTAAAGGCTCGAGGTTCAGGGACATTAAATGTTTCCTTTAGTAATCCTCTTTCCTAGCTAATGGGAAGAGACAACGGGCCAAGGAAGGTTCGTGCCACCATAATAGAGTGTCATACTGCCACAAGACATGTAATAGAATCCACTCCTGAAGTAAATACTAATCCACTATCATAACTAGGAGATTGTTATCATTAAGGTAATTATCTCTATGCAGAGGAAAACTTGCAAGTGTGATGCATATAATAGATAGACATGAGAAGAATGAGCAACAAAATAGGGCTTATAGGCCTTGTTTACCTAGAAGATATTGAGAACATATGAACATCTTTAATAGATTTCCCAAAAAAAAAATCAAACTTCGAAGTTTACCATTTTGTTAGTTTGGAGGACTCATATGCTCTTCATGAAATATTTAAGGCAAATTGACTCTAGGATATTCCAATAGCAAGATCGTGAAGCTAGAACTTTACAAACTAGAGAACATGGCTAGTAAATATATGGCATGATACTGTACTATTAAGAATTTCGATAGGTGAATGTAACTGACTTGGGAAAGAGTTCACTAAATTATTTATGAGTCGCTTCCTTCCTAATAGTCTAAAGTGTGAATCTGGTAGGTAATTTAAGAATTAATTTGGATAATGAATCTACCAATATATGACACTAGTTTTCTCATGGGGATAGATATGCTCCCTACTCGGTATCTGATGCAATATCTCGAGTTGTAGGTTTGTCGAAGGTTTGGTTCCTTCAAACAAGGCAATAACCCCACATACAGAGACTTTGACTTGGATTAAGGTAGTCGATATTACTAAAAATATTTAGTAAGAGACATAATAGGCGTACAAACAAGGAATTAATGAGAAGGACTGAGTAGAAAACCTTTCAGTGGGAATCTTAATACGAATCAAAGATTTCAAAATGAAGGACATCTTGAAATATTGAGCGATCTTTTTCGGATTAACACTTTTGTGAAAAATCTATTGTAGTTAAAGATGTATATAAAAACTTGTTACATTTGAGTTTAGAGAAGAAATTTCCTAACTAACCAAATTGTACTTGATATGGTATGCTTCAACATGCCGATGGGTGTGAATTATCTATCTTATTGCCACACTGACTTTGATTTTCATGTAAAGGTAGATTGATTGTGATACCCAATGAAATCAGTTTTGTACTAAAAAGGATCATTTACTAGTAATGGGCAAAGTTATACCATTTATCAATGTTTAACGACTATTGAACAAAGGTGGTAGGGGTCTCATAACTATGATCAGTACAAGAGATGAGACACTTAGCTTGAAAAAGGTACCAGTAATAAGAGAATTTTTATGAGGATTGCAAGGAGTACCTCCGGTAAGAGAAATAGACTTAGGCTTTGATTTGACACATGACATGCAAACCACATCATATGCCACCAACCGAATTGAAAGAGCTAAATGAATAATTGCAAGACTTAGTGGATAATGGTTTTATCATACCAGGTGTTTCACCAACAAGTGAACCAATATTGTTTGAAAGAAAAAGGGGAAAATAGGTCCTTAAGCATATACATCGACTGCAGATAATTGAGTAAGGTAATGATACACGATACTATTTAACCAAAGAATTGGATTCTTTATCCAAAACTATTTTAAGAAGAACACGAGTTTCTGATAACTAAAGAATAAGCTAATAATTGTAAGTAAACTCGTAAATGGAAAGTAGTAAGATGCACAAAAAGTAAGTGTATTGCAATAGTCATTCGAGTGTGTCTCCCTTTACAGATTATAATTTACTCCCTTATATAGGGAATCTCCTAATGTAACGTCTACCCTTTTCAGTGATTGAGCATTAATGACTAATTATGACATTAATGTAATGTTACAATGATCAACCGTAACTGTTGCGTGAATATTGTGTAACATGTGGATCACTAATTTGAAGATCTCTGAATCTGCCCTTTATTCTGCCCAGATATATTTTGACCGTGTCTCTTCATCTTCTCAATCAGGTTGAGACTTCCGTAGCTAATTAACCCGTGGGTGTGACGTGTCGTATCTTCATTGCTCCACGTAAACTGCTGAGTCATCAAGATTTATTGCACGTGTGAAGCTCTTTTTTACCAATACAGATAGTCCCCCTACTTACCATATATTTATCAATTTAATATTTAGTAAGTGGATACTCATTTATGGCGGGAATATTTTACCGCCGCTTCACTCGAATCATTGCATCTTTTTCTGTACGTAAGCATCGCTTGTCACTTTCATTTAATGCTTATGCCACGTGGCATTCCCGGGTTGGTTTTGCAATTGTTCAGCGTCTTTTAGGGCTTTCTTGCGGCTGCTTCAGTCACGAGCTGACATCTTCAATTATGGCTTCCACATCATTATTTTTTCCATTTTTTGACGGTTGTCTTCGAGTATAAATACCCCTTTTTCTTCTCTTTCACGAAAAACTTCTGGCTTTCAAACTTTATTTGTAAAGAACTTTTTTCTTGCCTTTGTAGATACCTCTTCTCCAAACAAATCTAAGAGAGTCATAAACGTTGATGAGTTGACTCCCTCTTCTGATCCAACACGGAGTAGGAGAGACGACAAGTTGAGGAGTTTAGGTTCTACTCCTTCAAGGGGTTCTTCCACTTCTCAAATTACTTCTCCTTCCTCTTCTAGGTCCTTAACTTCTCCGAGGGCTAGGGCTTCTAGATCTTCGTCCAAAGATAGAGAACGTCACGAACCTTTGCGCGAACCGAGGGTCGATGAAATAGTACTTGCGGAGTTCACCTTTTCTAGGGATAGTCAGGCCCTTAGAGATCAGGTTTCTTCATTGTCGTCTATTGATAGTGTTGACAAGTACCCTACCCAACTCACTGAAGGTTTAATTCCTCTTATACGCAGGGACTGTTATTAGAGTTCTGATTTTCCTGTAATCGTTCCAAACAGTAATCAAAGAATAACATCTTACAAGACTGGGCATTATTTTGTTTATACCTATCCCTTTACATTAGGGTTCAAGCCTCCCATCGACCCAGTAATCATTCTGTTGATTTTTCAAAATTTGCTTGGGACAAGTCGGTCCTCTTGTATGGCGATTTGTTGCATGTCTTAGATATTTGGCTACTTTTGCTTCGATCCCCTTTACCTTTCATCATCTTATTCACCTCTATTCCCCAATGTTGTTCCGTTAGGGAATTTTTACCCTTGCTGCAAGGAGTAAAAGAGTGTTAGTGAGTTTTGAAAATCATAAGGATCGAGGTTGGTTTCTTCGGTATGTTGATGTTCCTACTACTGGTTTAGTAGGTGAAGAGAATCTTCCCTTCCATGGGAAGTGGAATTTTGCACGTGAGTTAATTTTTGCTCATATTCCTTGCTTTTTGCTTTAAATATTTTACTAATATTGCAGCTGTTTCTTCTTTCTACAGCAATCATGGGAACCGTCGAGAATGTCTCCGGTTTCAGGGATTGGGTAGAAAAGCTTTTGTTAATCGCTCCATTAGAAGAATGTTCATGGAAGTACCTCTCTGAGAGGTTCGGTTGGAGAGTTAAGACTCATGGTAAGTGAAGTTTTTGTTTGTACTTGTTTATTCCTTTGAGCATTATTTAACCCTTTCTTTTTGGCAGGGTTTCCTGCTCGTGGAGTTTCTGCATCCGCGCCTGTTCCCAAGTTATCCCTGGCTCAGGCCCAGGAGATCATTTCAGGCTCTTCTTCATCAAAGAGAAAAGCAGGTGGGTCAAGGACCTCGAGAGAAGAGGAGGGCACTTTGGTCCATAGGTCACGCAGAATAAGGTGGTCTCAAACGACGAGTCTACACCTGTCATTGTGCCTTCCGTGCCTGAAGTTGGACTTTCTGCCTCCGAGGATGCTACTCCCTCTCCCGTGCGTGAATCTGTTGGCCAATTGTTCCGTGAAGGCTTTGGTTCTGTTGCTGATGAAGCTCCCTTGGCTGTTTTCTCTCCTTCTCTTAGAGAACTCCCTTCAACTGTTCAAGTTATTTCTCCTGCTCCCGTGGCTATTCCTGCTTCTATCATTGCTCCCTCTCCCGTGGCTTTTTCGGCCCCTCAGACTTCCTCGCCCGTGGCTCCTGCATCTCTACTTTCTTTTGTGCCTTCTGTTACAGAAGTAGGGTCTTCCAGCGGAGAGATGAGGAAAGTGATGATATAAGTTCAAGCAAAGGGTAGTCTCTTTAAAAAGTCTGGCTAGCCAGATGTGTGGTTGAAACCGTTGATAGGCCCGACAGAGAGAGCTAAGTTGGACAGCCACAGTTCCCTTACATGGGCTAATGAAATTGTGCATACTTCTTTAAAGGTAAAATGCATTTTCTTGTGTTCATTCTTGTACATTTATTTACCATATCTAATAGGCTTTCTTTTGCAAATCAATCTTATTGGCACGAAGCTTATGAAAGGATTTCTCATACGGAGCAGGAAGTAAAGGAGTGGCATGCTGAAGCAGGTAACTGGAAGGAATAGTATGAAAGCTTAAGGCTCGACATGGAGGCTGTAGAAGAAGATAAATGTACCTTGGAGCAGTAGGTGAGGGTCATGACGACAGAGTTGGCTGTGGAGAAGGCATCCTATGGTCAGGCAGACAAGGATAAGAGCGTCATAGAGTCCTCATTCGCGGAGCAGCTGTCTCGTGCCTCTGAAGAGGTCGGGAGTTTGAAGGCCTTACTAGTCCAAAAGGAGGAGTATTCGGGCGAGCTAGTGCAATCTCTTACTCAGACCCAGGAGGATCTCTGCAACTCTTTGGAGAAAGTTCAATTCCTGGAAAGGTCTTTCGCTCCTTTAAGGGCCTCTAATGATGCTGCTGTGACTGAGAGGGATGAACTAAGAGCTGAAGTTATGCTAATGGAGAAGGATTAGAAGCTCTTGAAGACAGGGCAGCTGTCGATGTTAGTTGGTTGTATATGAACTCTCGCCTCGACACATTGACTGAAAAGAGCCAAGAGAATTTTGACCTTAATGCTGAAATTGCAAAAATCAAGGAGTCCATTGAGAAGGCTCAACAAGGTCAGAATCTCTCTTCACCTGAAGGTGAGGCTCTTGCTGCTCAAGTCTCTTCGTCCCAAGCCGCTCCTGCTCCTTCTGCTAGTGAAGTCAACCCCCCTCTTGATGAAGTTTAAGAAGTTGGTTCCTCCCCTTTTTTTTTCTTTGTCTCAATTGGCGGTTACCCCTAGTCCCATCGGGGGTAAATTTGGATCTCTTTAAAGTTCCCAAATGACAACTTAGGGGCACCTCAATGTATAAAAAACTCTATACGGCTAAGTATAAGTTAATACTTAGTTTTTACTTAGCCGTTTAATATATTAATGCAAGTATGACTTTTATTTTCCGTTGAGTTTTTGTTTCACTCTTTAAGTCTTTTGCATGCTTTATTTTTCGAGGTTTTAGTTTTACCTCTGAGATTTGCTTATAGAATGCTTTAAATTACTCGTACCTTTTCGTAATAGGCACGGTGTCATATTAAATGTTTGCCTTTTTTTAGTAGGCATAATTTATGACAGAGGGCTCTTTTTGATCGACACTTAATGAAGAAGACGTCTCAAATTCATAAAGGTGTAATAATGCAATAGAGTGATAGGAATTTTTCACATGTTTAAGAATGTTTCTTAGGAATTTTTTTTTTTTGAACTTTCACAACATTTTACGTGTGTTTGATTATTGTCTAAAACTCATGTTGCAACTGTTTTCTTTTAACAGATTTGATATACACTTGTATTTTGTAACTATTTTTTGTATGTAACATTTTTTTCGAGTTAATACAAGAGAGCAACTGTTTTTCGTTTGTAACAGTTTTTATTCAAGTTGGGGTTTTCACCCGTAACTATTTTTGTTTTATAAAAGTTTTCAATAAGCATGAGGGAAATGCTCTTACATCCGTAACTATTTTATTTGATAACAATTATATGAGTACAAAGATTTCGTAACTGTTTTTAGTTACAACAGTCTGACCTTTTGAATAAGTACAAAGATGCGCATTTCTTCCTCGTAACTAACATTTTGCCTTTTATCCTGAACATATTCGAAGGTTTTTTGGATTAGGCTTTGTGTTTGAGTCTTTGGCTCTTTCGATTTTTCTCGTATCACTTGACTTGTTGGTTAGATGGATCTTCAGGCTTCGAGCTTTAACTTTTTTGATAGTCTTTTTTTTTGCTTCGTCTTTGCCTTCCATACTGTATAGTCCCCAAGTGTTTGAGCTTTGAAGAATGAAATCTCGAGCACTTGACTATTCCTTCCTTGTGGTCCTTTTCCTGAAAAGGAAAAACATACGGGACTCGAAGGTGTATAGTTTTTAGATGATGACTGCTTAACCCTTTAAAACGTCCATCAGAAAGTGTAACCCTAGACCGGGAATTTATTTACTTCCTCACGTCTTTGCAAGTCTAATATCATCATCTGGTGATGGGTTATTGATGTTTTATACGTCAATACCACACAAGAAGGGGGGGATGATTTGTGTGGTGTCCAATTTTCGGGTGTTGTCTCAATAGAAGAACCTGGTTCTTCTTGGTGTTCCAACTTCTACTGGTGCGGAATAATAAATGCACTAAAGTAAAAACACATAGATTTTTACGTGGAAAACACCTGGCTCAAAAGGTGAAAAAAACCACGACCTACTCCTCAGTAGGATTTTCCCAAACTCTTCACTACAACTCTGAGCCAAACAACATTTACAAAATAAACTCTTTTGTAATCCTAGGACTAACTCTAATCCCTTTGTAGCAAACTAGCCCCAAGATAATTGCGACAAGCTGCAAGTTAACTCTAACTTGAATAATGTGTACCTATTACAATTTCTTCTAATAAAGCTGAAAGATACAATATTAAATCACCTACTACAACCAACTAGACTCGAAAGACAAACAGATGAAACTTGTTCTTCTAGCTGCTCAGTAGCCTTTGTATCGCACAAGGATTCTGTTTGGAAAATTTCTATGGTAATTTTGCCTTCAGTTCTTGCTTCAACTCTGTCTTTGCGTGAATGAATCTTCAGTAGGAATACCTCAACATTATATATCCAGAAGTTGAGACGTTCTTGTTTAGTTCAAATGCAACTCTTCCTTGGTGGAAGAGTTTGTGTTTAACTCAACTTCCTTCTTTTATTTCTGTCCTTGCTGAACTTGAACTCTAACCCCTTATCAATTTGACACATTTTCGCATTAGGAGACAACCTCTTAGTTTATTGTCAATTCACAGATCATGTTTATCTCATGTGCATGTACGGTTCTTGTGCCAATTGGCTCGTTCGAGATGTTTGCCCTGATGGACCTGGTTCAACTGGGTAGGCATTTGTCAATCTTCAAAATCATGCAGTGACTTGGGTCAACAAATTCCCCCTTTTTGATGATGACAAACTCTGTGCTCAACCCTGTATAAACTTCAAACACTTTGTATGGTTTTAAGCATTTATCATGGAGAGACCAGGTTCATTAGGTTATAAATATCACAACTTTTTGAAATTTTGAAAAAGCGCATATCTTTCCCCCTTTTGGCATCATCGAAATGTTGCAAAATGATAAACCTACCAGAGTTGTTAACAATTACTCATGGCCATTGAGGCAACTGCAGGTGCAAACATGATTAATCATCAAAAGAAACCAATAAATGTAAGCCTTCTAAGAAACTGAGACAAGTCAATAACAAAAACAGCAGAATTCATTGATTAGTACGCAATTCAAGTACCATACAAAAAAACTAAAGCAGTCACTACCATGAGCAAAAACAACAAAAAATAGAAACAGAACAAAACCCGAACTGGGCAATGAGGGGTTTTTGGTAGCTCTGGAATTCCTAAGGTTGGGAAGGGGCAGATGAGGTTGGGTTCTTGGCTTGAAGGAGAGAAAGCATTTGTTGAAGAGCACCTTCATTTTTCTCCTTCTCCTTGGCTAGTTCAGATCTGAGAGCATCCCGCTCAGCTTCAACCTCATGAAGGCGAGAATTCAATCGAAGGATCTCCGCATCTTTTATCTCTCCTTCCTGCACCAATGACCCGACTTTGCTATTGACTGGCTGCTTCCTAGATGAACCAGGTTCATCCTTAGGAACATTGACAATATAATCACATGTCAGTAAAGTGTTTTTCACAAAATAATCTTTAGCAGTAGCCATCTCAGCTTTCTTCACAGGATCCTCGAAGTGGGCAAGCATAACTGTCAAAATAAAGCCATAAGGAATAGCGTGTGCTTTGGTTACATTTACAACTCTGTCCAAGAGCTGAATGATGAAAGCTGGCCCGTTAATCTGCTTTCCCCTGTACAGGCACTCCATAAGTGTTAAGTCCATGTAACTGGCGATGTGCCTACGCTCTTGTCTTGGCAGCAGAAACTTGATCACAAATTCAAAGAGTAGCTTGTTCTGGGGCTTCATTTCACTTTTGAACACTGGCCTTGGCTCAAGATCCTTCTCATTTTCACAAAAGAATCTGGTGATGCTATGAGCTGAGGCCATTCCATCGAGACTGGGCCATCTTTGCCTAAGTGTAATAATCATAGCCCTCAACAGGGATATTCAGAATCTCTCCCAGCTCCTTTGCATCAAATGTGATCTGAATCCCCTTTACTGTGGAGGTTACCCTACCATCCTTCACACTTGCATTGGCCATAAACTCCACAAGTTCATTCCTTGCCAGCCTTCCTTCCAGGTGAAGGACTAGGACCTGCTTTTTACATATCTCTATTGGGACCCTATTCACCTCTTTGAGTGAATCGAGAAATAGGTTTGATTGTCCATCTTTTTGATATATATCAGGCATTGCATTCTCCGGATAATTCAAATCGAAGCAATTGGATGTCCAACTCGGGCCTATATGACATGACCGATCAATAGATCCACCTTTGTCATATATTCCATACATCACACTAGATAGATATCATATTCATGGAATACGATTCACTTTCAAGATGCCTTGGTGGTGAAATGGNTCATGGAATACGATTCACTTGTCCTTCCATCCCTGCACATCTAGTGCATTCAACAAAAAGATCATTCCTAATTCTTCCAGATCTCTCACCAGCTTTCCTTTAAGAATAGTACACTTGCCAAACATGGTGAGTTTGTCAGATTGCTCACCAGAGATTTCCTCTTCTCCTCCACTCCATTCTCTTTCTTCTTCAACAACCTTCACTTTCTTGGCCTTGGACCTGGTCCTTTTAGCAGTGCTTGAGGGTGTGGCAGACACAGAAACTGACTTCTTTGAAGAAGCCTTAGCCTTCTTGGGCTTGGGTGTCTCAACCACAACTGGAGCCGGCTGCTCCTCATGATGGACCAGGTCCATCGTCTTATCATCAATGATAATAGCCTCAATAGTCTCTCGTACCTTTGCCTTTCCCTTGGCATATTTCTTTTTCTTGCTCTCTCTCAGAGCTATTTCTAACTCCTCTTCTCCTTGTCGAACAACACTTCATGTAGCACGAACCTTTGGGGCAGAAACATCAGCAGATATAGAAACTTTTCTTTTCTTTTGGGTAGTAGCCTTCTTTGATTTTGGAGTTCTTTTCCTCTTGGGATTGTAGGACTTCCCTAGCTTCATCAGCATCCCAGCCAATGTCTCTTCGATAGATGAACCAGGTTCATCTGTTGATTCTTGTAGGCTCTCTAAACCTGTTGCTGCTTCCCCAGCAACGCTTCCCCCTAAATCTATGACTCCTTCTTCATTATTCACAAGAGCGGGGCCACAAATAGCCAACGTGGAATCGTCCTCCCCAGATCCCCTTATATAACCTCCTTCTCCCTCTCTCTCAAGATTTTTTTCCCAATTTTCTTTGCCTATCCGGAACTTCTACATCAACAACTGACCCAATCAACACAAACCTGTTTTCAGTAGTATCAGTTTCAGATTCAACTTCAAGATTACCTTGCTCAGAACTGGATGAACCTGGTGCTTCATCCTCATTAGCGGATTTGAAGGATTCACTTGAAGATTCAGACTCATGAACCTCGCTGGATTTAAGAATTTCCTCCAAGAATCTTGCACGAGAGCCAGAAGCAACTAATTTTCTGGCTAAAACTTTTGCTCTTCATGCCTTGGGGGCTGGAGTAGGGTTAGGTGTGGGTTCAGGAGTGAGTTCAAGAATTGGAGGGTATTGGGGGATGAGGATCTGTTTGGTGAGTGTGAGCTGTAAACTGAAGGAGAATTATGACTGGAATTTTCTTCCCCATGATCAGAGTTTATGTAGGAAGATGAAGCAGGGGGTGGTGAAGACATTGTTATGAATTTTGGAAGAAAAGAGATGATCAGTTTTGGTTAGAGAAGAATAGAGAACTTGGTTTGACTTGATGATGTTATGAAGAGGGGAAGTAATGATGGTCCTTTTATAAGATGTGTCTATTAATTTTACAACGGGCAGAATAGTTACTCAAGTTGGAGTCTAATAGATGTAGGAGTGTCATTGATTAGACAGTTAAGAGTCCCCTAACTCTAGGCTAATTAAGTAGCGATGGGACTTCTTGGAACATGTTCATTTAGGGATAAATACAAAGAATTCGAAATGAACCACATATAGATAGAGTCATGCTCATGTGTGACTGTAATTAATTCAATAATTGTATGGAAATGAGCACGTACCTTGTCAGTCAGATGAACCAGGAGGGATGAACTAGGTTCATCGTGTTAAAGTCTTTAATTTGCCTCAATTTACAAAGATAAGCAAACATCATTAGCAACCAGGGAATCATATTAGTACATGGCAAGAGAGTATGACAGTAAAGTCATGATACTCAGCAATGGTTAGTCTGGTTGATTATCTATGTTAGTGTTTCTAGCCAAAAAAAAAAAATTCATTTTTTTTCAATTAGGTGTTCTTAATCATCCCTAATTCAAGCCGGTTTCTCTCAAAATGCTCCCTACTTAGTGCTTTAGTAAAGATATCTGTAATTTGTTGGTCAGTAGCACAAAATTCGATTGAGATTTCCTTTTTCATAGTTATCCCTTAGGAAATGGTGTCTAACATCTATGTTCTTAGTTCTTTTATGATGAACCGGGTTCTTCATCATACTAATTGCACTAGTGTTGTCTCAAAAAATAAGAATGCATCTCACCTCTATGCCAAAGTCCATGAGTTGTTTCTTGATCCATAGCAACTGAGCACAGCATGAGGCTGCAGCCACATATTCATCCTCACCAGTAGACAGGGCTACTGAATTTTGTTTCTTGGTGGCCCAAGACACAAGGAAGGAGCCCAAAAAGTGAGCCATGCATGAAGTACTTTTCCTGTCAACCAGGAAACCTGCATAATCAGCATCAGCATATCCTACAAGGTCGAAATTACTACTTTTAGGATACCAAGGCACAAATCAGTGGTGCCTTTCAGATATCTCAAAATTCTCTTGACTGCAGTTAGGTGGGACTCCTTTGGATTTGCCTGAAACCTAGCACACAGTCCTACACTGAACATAATATCAGGTCTGTTGGCAGTGAGATATAATAGAGACCCAATCATCCCTCTGTATAGCTTCTGATCAACGGATGAACCAGGTTCATCCACATCTAATTTTGTAGTTGTGGCTATGGGGATGTCTATTTCCTTTGACTCTTCCATTTTAAATTTCTTGAGCAATTCTTTCACATACTTTTGTTGATGGATCATTGTTCCATTTGAGTTTTGCTTGATTTGCAAGCCTAAGAAGAAGTTTAGCTCACCCATCATACTCATCTCAAACGCACTCCCCATAAGTATAGCAAATTCCTTACTCAATTTTCCAGAAGTCGCCCCAAATATGATATCATCCACATATATTTGTACATTCAGGAGTTATTTACCCTTTTCCTTTAAGAACAAGGTGCTGCCAATTTTACCTCGTTTGTATCCATGTTCTAGCAGGAATTTTGATAGACGCTCATACCATGCTCTTGGTGCTTGTTTGAGACCATAAAGCTCCTTGTCAAGTTTGTATACATGTTCAGGTGACTCCTTGATTTCAAAACCTGGAGGCTATTTGAAAAATACATCTTCCTTCAGATAGCCATTGAGGAAGGCACTCTTAACATCCATCTGATGGAGAGTGAATTCCATGTGTGCAGCAAATTCTATAAGAAGTCTGATTGCCACCAGTCTTGCCACAGGGGCAAAGGTCTCAGCATAGTCAATTCCCTCTTCTTGACTGTATCCTTGAACAACCAGTCTAGCCTTGTTTCTTGTAACAGTTCCATCCTCATCGAGCTTATTCCTGAAGACCCACTTTGTGCCAATCACTGATCTGTCTAGTGGTCTAGGTACCAAGTGCCACACTTGACTTCTTTCAAATTGATTAAGCTCTTCTTGCATGGCATTTACCCAGTCAGCATCATGTAGGGCTTCAACAATGTTCTTTGGTTCAATCAAGGATAGAAAGGCATCAAACGCACACAGATTTTTCAAGGAGGATCTTGTATTGATTCCAGATTTCAGATCTGTTATGATGTTCTCAAGAGGGTGAGAACTCTGATATCTGTGTGGTTTGAGAACCAACTGGTCACTTCTAGATAGTTCCATGGTGCGTTGTTGTTGTGGAACAGGATCAGGGCCAAAATTCACATGTTGAGTTCCCCCTGTCATGTTGCTTGGGGTAGTTGGACCTGGTCCATCACCTGTTCCATCTTCCATATTTGCTTCAATATTTTCACTTCTTCTCACCCGTCCAAGCTCCTCATCTTCTGGTTCCTGTTTCTCAGCAAGAGTGTTAGTTTCATCAAAGACAACATGTACACTCTCTTCTACACACATAGTTCTTTTATTATACACTTTATAAGCCTTGCTATGTGATGAATATCCCAAGAATACTTCCTCATCACTTCTGGGATCAAATTTTCCTAGGGAATCTTTTCCATTACTGTGCACAAAGCACTTGCATCCGAAATCCCTAAGGTGGGATATATTGGACTTTCTCCCTTTAAGTAATTCATAAGGAGTTTTCTCTACCAGAGGCCTTGTCATGCATCTATTTATTATGTAGCATGCAGTGTTTATTGCTTCTGCCCAGAAGCTATGAGGTAGTTTGCTAGAAAGAAGCATGGTTCTTTCCATATCTTCAAGAGTTCTATTCTTTCGNTTGATTTTGAGTTTTCATAACAAATGAGGTGAACATATCAAATGCTTCATCCTTAGATGTCAGAAATAAGGTCCAAGTGAACCTTGAATAGTCATCAACTAGCACCATTACATATTTCTTACCACCTCTGCTTAGAGTTCTCATAGGACCACATAGGTCCATATGAACCAGTTCCAACATCCTGGTGGTACTGACCATTTTCTTAATTTTGAAAGAGGATCTTACCTGCTACCCCTTTGCACATGCCTCACAAACTTTGTCTTCCTTGAACTTAATGTTAGGAAGCCCTACCACTAAGTCTTTAGAGACTAGTTTGTTTAGCAGATTTAGACTTGCGTGACCAAGTCTTTTGTGCCACATGAGGGGATCACTGTCCAACACACTTAGACAAGTGAGTTCATTTTCAAACTGTGTGGACAAGTCTATGAAATAGATATTATTTATTATTTTTCCCTGCAAAACAATCTTGTCAGTAAGCAGGTTAATCATAATACATTTTGTGGAAGTAAAGGCAACCAGGTTACCTCTGTCACATAGTTGTGACACACTGATCAGGCTATATTTCAAGCCATCTATCAGGTACACATGTTAAATGGAACGTGTGTCATCCTTACCTACCTTACCAACCCCAATAATTTCACCTTTCTTTCCATTTCCAAAGGAGACATTTCCTCCTTTGAGGCTTTCAAGTGAAAGGAACTGTTC
>MDKJ01263913.1:0-10984 GCA_005239525.1 Nicotiana knightiana
ACATCACAATAATACAAGATACGGTAGATACATCAATTTAAGAACCCTTGAATCACAAGAAAAGCAAGGCTATTTCACGAGGAATAAGCACAACAAAGAATACTAGGCATAATAAGGATAACTCAACAAGGAAGAAAAATGACGTATAAGAGTCGCACCCAAATGCACGGTTCAACAACAAGAAAACTCACACGAATCTGCTAACTCCATATAAGGGCAAGTCAACTAGGGTATAGAATATCTAAACTTCTCTTAAGGTTGAGCAGTTACGAGAATATTCAACAATTTCACTTAAGGACAAGCAACAGGAAAATAATCATAAGTCCAGTTAAGACCAAAAAAAATAACAGGATGAGATGAAGATAATTAATATTTGAGATAAGCAGTTAAGAGGACCTAACATGACAGTAAAAGGGGTAAATTCTTCAGATAATTCAATTAGGATTCAAATAGGCAAGATGAGTAAATCCAAATGTAAGGAATCCTACATTTAGGCAAGTGAAGGTGAAACTAGAAATTTGGAAATTCAATCATGCCAAAACCAAACTTTTCCTCAACTCAAAACAAAAATTAAATGATAAAACCAACGACTAATTCATGGAATATATTTAATTCTAGTTGGTGAACACTTACCCAATCGAATTTCGCGAAAAACCAATCAAAAATTGCCAAGAACCGAGCTCTAGAAGTCAAAATGTGATAAAATGGCTCAACCCTCGAATTTTGAATATAATCTGTCTGCCCAGACTCTTAAGCATCGCGATCGCGGGAAACCACTTGCGATCGCGAAGAAGGAAAAGGAAGGTTTTCCAGAAATGCACTACGCGATCGCGAACTTATGCATGCGATTGCAGAAGAAGTAGGGAAGGGCCTATGCGATCGCGAGGGCCTTTACGCGAACGCGAAGAAGAGAAAGGAAGGGAGCCTAGGCAGCCCAGGTTGCTCATCGGCGAACGCGACAATGAGCTCGCGATCGCGGAGGTCGAAGATGCAAAGCTACGCGATCGTGTGGGCCTTTACGCGAACGTGAAGAAGAAAATTGAGGTAGTCGGCAACAACACATCGCGAACGCGTGAGGCTGTTCGCGATCGCGAAGGAGAACACCAGCAGCAGAAAACAACAGTTCAAAAAATAAGAGGAATTGACCCGTAATCCTCCCGGAACACACCCGAGGCCCCGTCTAAACACACAAACAAGTCATATAACATAACACAGACTCGCTCGAGTTTTCAAATCACATAAAACAACACCAAGACGATGAATCAAACCAAAAATCAAACTTATGAATTTTCAAATCTTCAAATATCAAAACTCGAGTCGAAACCTATCAATTCAACATGGAAGACGCCAAATTTTGCAGACAAGTCATAAATGACACGACGGACCTATAACCACTCTCGGAATTCCATTCCGAGCCCGATATCAAAAATTTCACCAATCGGCCAAAATCGCCAAAATTCTGACTTTCGCCAATTCAAGCCTAAATCTACCACAGACCTCAAAAATACATTCCGGACGCGCTCCTCAGCCCAAAATCACCATACGAAGCTGCTGATATCATCCGTAACTCGTTCTGGAGCCGTTCACATAAAAGTCAAATTCCGGTCAAAACCTCATTGTTTAAGCTTCCAAAACAACAGTCATTCTTCCAATTCGACTCTGAATCATCCGGTAACTGAATCCAACCATGCATGCAAGTTGATATACCCAATGTGAAGCTGTTCAAGGCCTTATGCCACTGAACGGAGCTTGAATTGTCAAAATGACCGGTCGGGTCGTTACATTTTACCAGGACGGATTTGAATACTCGCAGCCGAACAACAAGGAGAGTGCTGCCTCACCAATGAGGTACCCATAAATCAAGACACAGAGCATCTTCTCAAAACTTACACATTCATCGAGCCATACCTAAAAGTAACAACATCTATCTGATCATCTGAAATCGTCCGTGCTACCTAAGAATTCAAGATTTTCCCCTTCTAAACCACATTGAAGTCGACCATACTGAGCCATAACAAATCCACACGGGCCTGCAGAACCCCAATGGACACCACACATGACTGGCACACACGCGGTCCACAATAACAGTATCGCCTCCAGGGCGAATACATGAACAGATGTAACTAAAGACTCACAGGGCATAGCCTGAGAATGGGCAAAATATGACGAACATAAGAATATGAAGGGTCAGAATCAAATAAAAAGTGAAGCATCTCGTGACAGACTAAAACAATACCTGGGATCACGACATCTGAAGCCATAGCATCTAGTCTGGCTGAAAATGCATAAAATCGAGCCTGATCACCACTTGATCGACCTCCCCTCTAGGGCGACCATTAGATGCCTGACCCCCACCCCTAACTACCTGGGCGGGTGGTGGAGTAACTGGGACTGAAGCCGCGGGCTGGCTCCTTGGCTGATAAGTACCTCCCGTAAGACAAGGACAAAACCTCTTGATATGACCCCTATCTCCACACTGGAAGAAACCCCTCTCGGAGAATGGCACTGGGGACTGAAGGGAACTCCTAGCACCAGGATAACCACTAGAAGAATCGGGCATAGATGAACCCTGAACCGATGGTTCACAAGATGAATTCTGAGCTGGTAGAGCACTGAATGATGGATGCCCATGATGCAAACTGTGAGGATCACGACCAGTTGATCCACCACGATAACCTGAGCGACCTGGCTGAGCCTGCCTGAATGGACAACCTCTGTCATGCTGAAACTGTCCTCCTGAAGGAACACCACCAAAACTACCAGATCCTCGAGGCCTCTTGGCCCCTCTCTCATGCTGCTCCTGGCGATAGACTGACTCAATCTCTCGGGCAATATCAACAACCTGCTCAAATGTAGCACCCGATACCCTCTCTCTAGTCATAAGAATGTGAAGTTGATATGTGAGGCCATCCACGAACCTTCTGATCCTATCTCTTTCTGTAGGGACCAACCAAATAGCATGACGGGCAAGCTCAGAAAACCTCATCTCGTACTATGACACCGTCATATCATCCTGACGCAGCTGCTCAAACTGCCTGCGCAGCTCCTCTCTGCGGGACTGTGGAACATATTTATCTAAGAAGATAGTGTAAAACTGCTGCCAAGTAAGGGGCGTTGCACTAACTGGCCTATGCCTCTCATAAGCCTCCCACCAAGTAAAGACAAGTCCAGAAAACTGGAAAGTAGTAAACGAGAACCCACTGGTCTCCAATATCCCTGTTGTATGAAGCATCCTCTGAAACTTGTCTAAGAAACCCTAGGCATCCTCGCCCTCAGTGAAAGTCAGAGGCTAAAGTCTAGCAAACCTCTCCAACCTGCGCTGCTCGTCATCTGGCATGACAGGAATCACCAAATCCTGCACAGGTGCAACCGGCTGGGTTGGGGCTGCCCCCGGTGTCTGGAGTCTCTGAACAACCTGCTCAGGTGTATGGGCGGTGGGAATCTGAGTGCCTCCCCCAGCCTGAGAAGTAACTGCTGTTGTAGAAACAACGACCGCCTGAGCAAGACTGATGCATGCGGTCAAAATCCAGCCTCCTGGAAAAAATCCATCTTCGAACATAAACACTTTAGACAAGATTCATGTCCAGGGAATATCCATCCCTCAAATATCACTGCGCTCACTGGGGGTGTGTTATAGACTCCGGAGGGGCTCCTACAGTCCAAGCGCTAACATAAGACAGATCCAGGCATAATCAATATAAGCTACTGCGGCGCGCAACCCGATCCCATATCTGTCACTCAATATCATGCTCTCGGCCTCACTCAGTGATCAATCTCCAGTCTCGCTCACATGGGCTCACAATGCATGAACTAGCCCGAATCAATGATATAATGTGCAAACAACAATTACCGAGACTGAGACATGATATGATATGCAATGACATGACTGACTATATAATATCAATGAAACGCATGTGATGACAACATTAAGACGACTGCTCGGGTCTCAACAGTATCGGCATGAAGCCTTAACATAATATTTAGCATGATTTCTAGAATGTTAACATCAGTCACATTGACAGAAGCACAAATATCAACAAAAGAGAACCAATAATGGTGCCATGGAATGAACCAGGTCAGAATTCACACGGTGCATGCCCGCACACCCGTCACTTGGCATTGCGTCACCCAAATCCAATCACGTAGCACGTAGCTCGGGGTTTCGAACCCTCAGAACCAAGTTTGGAAGCGTTACTTACCTCAATCAAGCCAAAACTCTACTCCAAAATTCCCTTGCCTCTCGACTCAGCCACAAATCGCCCTGAATCTAACAAAAATCAGTATTATATCATTAATATATGCTAAAAGAGCGACGCCCGCATAAAAATTATCAAATTACATCAGAAATCCCGAATTTGGCCAAACCCGACCTTCGGGCCCACGTCTCGGAACTAGAAAAAAATTACAAAACTGAGATCCTTATTCACTCATGAGTTCATATATACCAAAAACATCAAAATCCGACGATAAATGACCTCTCAAATCCTTACATTAATCTCTCAAATTTTCAAGCCCTAATCCCCTAATTTCTTCCTTAAATCCCACAAATTTCATGCTTAATCAGATAGAATTTACCATAGAATCAAGTATTAGGTCAAAGAACATTACCTCAATGCGTTTCCCTTGAATCCCTCTTCAAAACCCCTCAAAATGCTCCAAACACATCTTCAAAAATGGTGGAAATAAGAAAATTTGCGAAGGCTGGAATTTATATACTCTGCCCAGGGGTTCCACACCTGTGGTCAATATGCTCGCACCTGCGGACTCGCACCTGCAGTCCCAGGTGCGCATCTGCGAGTTCCCACGTATTCCCCAGCTTCCGCACCTGCGCCCCATGCCTCGCACTTGCGGGCCCGCAGGTGCGGTCAACCACTCCGCTTTTGCGATCTTCTCCGCATCTACGGTCGCCTCCGGCTCCTGCAGCTATCGCACCTGCGGTCCCCAATCCGCAGGTGCGGACACACCAGTAACTTGGCACCAGCAGCAGCTTTGCTGCATTTTTCCAAGTCCAAACCTCCGTTAACCATCCGAAATTAATCCCGAGCCCTTCGGGGCCTCAGTCAATTATACCAACACACCACATATCATCCCACGGACTTAGTCGGACCCTCGGAACACCCAAAACAACACCAGAACACCAGATGTACTCGAAATTCAAGCATAAGGACTTCTAAACTTCTGAAATTCGCCAACAATGCTGAAACTAACCAAACCACATCCGGATGACCTGAAATTTTGCATACACATCCCAAATGACACTACGAACCTGTTCCAGCTTCCGAAATTCCATTCCGACCCCGATAGCTAATTTTTCACTGCCGACCGAAAATAGCCAAAAATCCTATTTCGCCAATTCAAGCCTAATTCTACTGCGTACCTCTGAATAATATTTTGAACACACTCCTATGTCCCAAATCACCTAATGAAGCTACCCGAATCATAAAAACTATATTCTGAGATCATATACCTATAAGTCAACTTCCGGTTGACTTTTCCACTAAATAACCAAACTTAAGAGAATAAGTGTCTCATTTCTCTCTACAATCGTTCCGAACCTGAGCCAACCGACCCAACGTAACATAAATGAGCTAAACAATACAACATTAAGCAATTTTGGGGGGAAACGGGGCTAAACTCTCGGAACGACCGGCCGGGTCATTACACATAACTTTTGTAATACTATAACTAGCCATATTGTTATCCCAAGATCCATGGAGTATCTTTATTGTAGCAATATCAATTGCAACAGAATACACAGGCCGCTAACAGTTATTACCAAATGGGAACCCTCCACCATACACCAAGTTAAATTAAACATAGATGGAGCTTTTACAGGTAGGTGCAAGCAAGGAGGGATAGGAGGCGTATTTAGAAACTCCAATGGGACATGGATTCTGGGATTTAGTAAGAAGAGCTATGACCATACCCCGCTCTACATGGAACTTGGGGCATTATGCTACGTTTTAAACCTAGCAATAGCCTATAATTTGACCAACCTCCAAGTAGAAACGGATTCCACCTCTATACCTTCAATAATAGAAACTAATAATTATCCACCATATAATGCACTTCTCTTCACTTGCAGGTACTTGCTGAAGATGTTGGGGAATCCACCAATCCTACACAACTTCCGTGAAGGCAACAAAGTAGCACGTGAATTGGCACAACATGGAGTCCAGCAAGCCAACATCTACTATAACCAGTTATATTCAGATGCCCCAGACTTCTTAAGAGATGCAGTGGAAGCTGACAAGGAGGGTATTAGTACTGCTAGGTCTAGTACTACTAATGTTGATGTATTAAATAATATGGATATGCTTGGAAACTCTGTTATGTCTTCTTTTGGTTGTAACAATATTACTACTACCCTGCCTACATCTGCTCCCAATGGGAGGATCAGGCCATATAATCTGACTAGCTAACTGATAAATAAAGTCTCCTCGTTACCAAAAAAAAAAATAAAAAAAAATTCTGTTGTTAATTTGATCCTTTGAAATATGTTCCTTAACCTTTTTCTTTTATTTTACATTATCAAAATAATTTTTTTACTAAAAAAAAACAATCTTAAACGTAAATAAGAAATTATCGTTTCTAAAAGGTACAAGTTTCTCCTCAAAGTGTTAGTAATTCCTAATTTAAATTAAAAAAAAGACATATATTGAGTGTAATTATAATTTTATCTAATATAAAATATACTTACGAAAAGTTAAAAAAGTCCATCTACAAGTTAGAAAAAAAGAAAGAAGAAAAAGAAAATATTCCTAAATTTCTCACATAAATAAAAGAAAAGTACAAAAAGAATGCATTCCTAAAATTCATAAATAAATAAATGAGAAAAGTATGTTTTCAGGAAGGAATTAGATTTTGTTCAATTCCTAAAATTTAACTTAACTAAAAGACAAAACTATCTTTTCAACATGTAATGAAATTGTAATTAAGGAGAAAATATTTTATTAAAAAGGAAATTTTAACTACTTTTGTTATGAAATTTTTTTTCAGGAACACTGATCCGTATCAAACAAAAACTTAAGGAGTCTTTTCTTAACCTTTTTTTTATTTACATTGTAATTTTAGAGATCTTATGTTTTTACTTTAAATACAATTTACTTTCCTAAAAAGTGTCAAATTAATTTTTATTTGATGTAAAGAAACGGACCATCCTTATTTTTTTTTATAAAGTTATATTTAACATAAATTCTTTTCCAAAGATAAGAATATTATAATCCCAAAAAATTATTTATAAACAGGATAGCTCATTACGCGTGTACCCCATATTAATAAATATAAAACTTTTGAACAATACTATTAAATTATGTACACTTAAAATGCAGCTGTTAAGTGTCATTCCCAAAGTATTTCTAATATTTTTTATTTTGAGTTAAAGAGTAAACAATTATGAACATTGGATAAATTAAATTTAATTGTAGTATTTATTAAAGTAGTATTTATATTTTTGATACATAAATTTTATAGAAAGCGTTTCTGAATATAGGGCAATGGACATCCATACTATATTGAAAGACGGAGGCCCTCGGAGAAATATTATTCACGTTTTTGTACTTTAAAATTAACTAAAATTTTAAACATTAAATATTTTTTTATTTAAATTATGTAGGAAGTCATATATTTAGAACTTTAACATAAATATATTTGGGAGAAATAAGAGTCATAATAATTAGGATGTTTTCTTGTCCTTACATTTGCTTAGGTCTAAGGGGAAAATTCTATATTCAGTTTGTCACTATTAAAAGAGAGACACGTGTACTTAATTAAGTTTTTTTTTTTGAAATTATTAAATGTAATTTTTAGATATTATACAAAAAACGATAAAGAGAGAAAATGTTGTTCAAGTAAGAAATTTCTATATTTTCGATATTATTATAAGAGCATAAAAGCACGAACTCCTAACGCAAAAATAAATGAATTATTTTCTTTACTTTTCGTTCAAGTACTCAAACACATTATTTTATAATTATTACATAATTATTAAAAATTATATATTTATTGTTATAGAGTATACGCACAAAGCGCGTACCCTAACACTAGTTGGCTTGTTTCCTTGTTTGTCTCACTTCTTTACCAGAGAAGCCAAAACCACATACCTAATTTTTAGCTTTTAAATATACATGAACAAATTAATTCCGTCTCAATCCCAAACTAATCGATATTAAATTATCAGTTATACCACTTGGATATGTTGGTCTTTGTTTCCGAAGTGAAAAAGCAGTTAAATAATTGCATGGTTGGTCTAAACTGGTAAAGTAAATATGTTGACTAAACCTCGAAGCTTTCTCTTTGTGAAGGGAGTATGAAACCCACTTGATTCATTCATATTCCATGTAACCCTATAGCTTTTCTGCCAGTACCCCATATCCGCCGGATTTAGCACATCTTATGGTTTGGTGAAATAAAATTTAAAGATTTTCTTTTCAAAGTCTTTTCAAGATTTCTAATCTGATTTTTTGAGTAAGTTTGGAGATCCACCAAACCTCATGTTTTCTCGGATTTGGCCCTTCTTATGGATGGTGAAATAAACTTTTTAAAGATTTTCTTTTAAAGTTCTTTTCATATTCCATATCTAAATTTTTTGTGAGTTTGAAGACCCACCATTGTTGAGTTTGAAGCTCTTTAATTTGAAACTTTATTTTGATAATTTATTGTTTAATTAGAAGTGGGTGTTATAAAATAGTATTTATAGTACCGTTGCAAGTTCATATTGAAGTTTGATCGCACTTGGAGCTGATTTGAGGTGATTGAGATTGAATTTTTCAGCTAAAAATGGAAGAAGAAACACAGTTATCCAACAATATGTCGCGATAATATACAATATACAATAAGAGTACACAAATATATTAGATAGTTGTCACGACCCCGAATCCCAACCTCGGGGTCGTGATGTTGCCTAACCTCCACTTGCTAGACAAGCCGACGTGAGATAATTATATAGCCAATTTTAAACAGTTAAAAATAAAATGATAATATATGACGATAAATAGAAACCCAATCTGATACAATACCAACATAAGCCACATGACAATACGTACTCCCAAATATCCGGAGTTACGAGTACACGAGCAACTAGAAGTCTACAAACAGAGTCTGAAGAAATGAACAGTAAAAGAGAGAAGAGGAAGGGGACTTCAAGGTCTGCGCATGCCAGCAGATCTACCTCAAGTCTCCTTATGCAATGATCCGAGCAGATGCACCTCGCGCACCGCTGGGACCAACACCAGTATCTGCACGAGAAGTGCAGGAGTATAGTATGAGTACAACAGACCTAATGTACTCCGTAGGTGTCGAGCCTAACCTCGACGAGGTAGTGACGAGGCTATGACAAGACACCTACGTAAATAAACCTGTACAAGTGTATATGAAGTAGTAACATTATCGGAGAATAATAACGTACAAACTGGAGGGGACATGAAAAAATGGAAAAAATTGGACAACTACAATAAGTATAAAATCACATAATAGCGAAATAAATCATCAACCAATGAAATCAGATAAACCAATGATATGAAAATGGCACGGCATCACTCTTCGTGCTTTCACTCTCGTCCTTACCATGAAATGATGATATAAGTAAAATGAAAAGGCACGACATCACCACTCGTGATTTTACTCTCATCATCACCATGTAACAATGAATAAATGAGATGAATGACACGGTATCACCCTTCGTACTTTTACTCTCTTCCTCACCATACAATAATGAATAAATGAGATAAATGACATGACATCACTCTTCGTGCTTTTACTCTCTTCTCACTATGTATTAATCAATAAATGAGATAAATGCAATGGCACGACATCATCCTTCGTGCTTTTACACTCTTCCTTACCATGTAATGAAAGATAATATGAATTTGGAAAATAAATAATGCAAAGAATGTATTTAACATCACATATGATGCCAAGATTTCAAACTTAAACTTTCAAAATACTCAACAATTATGAAATAAGCAATAATTACGAAAGGAATAATCAAAGTAGTAATAACCTAAGCTGAGCATGGATACCATAATTAACAAGCAATAAAATACAAAGAAACAAGTTTCACCCGCATGCTTTAACCTAACTACAACGCATAAGGACTCGCCACCTCACATATACGTTGTTCCCGCACATTAAACATGTAGAAAAAAGACTAAAAAGTCCTAATCCCTTAAGTCAAGATTAACCACGACATTTACCTCGCTCCGCAATCAATCAAAGCTCAACAGGGGTCTTTCCTCTAAAATTCGCTTCTAAACCAAGTGAATCTACCAAATATAGTTCAAACAATTCAAAATAAGTTTTAGAAACTACCCACGAGTAAAAAAGATTCAATCTTTAATGATTTTGGAAAAACTCAACAAAAGTCAACCCCGAGTCCGCTCGGTCAAAATTCGGAATTCGGACCAAAACTCAATTATTCATTCACCCACGAGCCCGATTACGTGATTAATTTTGAAATTCGACCTCAATTTAAGGTCTAAATCTCAATTTCGTAAAATCCCCAATTTCTACCATGAACAAGCTTAGATTAAAGGCTAGAAATCAATGGGTGTTGAAAATGGAAGAAAACGAGTTAAAATCTACTAACCTATGAAGTGGAGATGAAATTCCTCTTCAAAATCACCTCTAAGCCAGAATGGCCTACGCGATCGCGATGTTCCTCACGCATTCACAAAGGTTTCTAAAACTACGCGTTCGCGAAGGAAAGGTCGTGTTCGTGAAGGGTAAACCCCCCACTACTCCACGTTCACTACCAACTCCTCACGTTTTGATCACGTCTAAATGCACGCCTCTAAAGAGGTATGACACGGTCGTTTGCAATAATAAACCCAACAAGGAGTCGGGATCGAATCCACAGGGAGCTGAGATGGGATTTAGTAGTATATATTGCGGAACATTAGCCCGGCTTTGCCATGCCGATGATGTGTGATCACGCTCAACTATGTCTTGTAGAAGACTAAGCGGGCATTGCAAATATAATCCTGGG
>ML420184.1:1141-23961 GCA_005239525.1 Nicotiana knightiana
TCACCTACACATTAAATAAACTCCATTAGGCACATACGACGTGTATTTTTATCATTAAAGCACATAAAATGCAAGGTATATAATGCTTAAAATCATGAATTCTAGCCACGCATCAGCTACCATTCTGCCTTCCGAGGTTCTACGCTACCTCCCCTACATTTTATTTCATGCACTGCATAAGGCTACCATTTTGCCTTCTGCGGTTCTACGCTACCTCCCCCGCATTTTATTTCTTACATTGCATAAGGCTACCATTCTGCCTTCCAAGGTTCTACGTTACCTCCCCTTCATTTTACTTTATTGCATTGCATAAGGCTACCATTCTGCCTTCCGAGGTTCTACGCTACCTCCCCTCCATTTTACTTTATTGCATAAAACTCATATCTACCTCTTCAAAGCAACCACCTTTCGTGACGTTACTTATTTATGCTTCTCTCGGGCTAAGATCTACCCCTCTTTTCTTTCGCAAATCGCAAGAATAAACTTTGTCTTGTTAGCATAATACCCCTGCATTCTTCATGGGCTGAAATATCGTCAACTTGTCCAAAGGTGTCATCGTTCGGAGGCACCATCTTCATGGCCCGAGAACATCATTTCATGGCCTGAGGATCTCTTTAATTCAACTTGCATATCATTATTCAAAGGCACCATGGTTCGGAGGCACCATCCTCATGGCCTGAGAATGTTATTTCATAGCCTGCGAACCCCGTACCAAGCGATTCATGGCCCAGGACATCATGGTCTAAGGACAATCATCCTCAACTGTCCAAAGACAGCATTCATAGTCCAACGGGAACTTGCATCATGTTTATATTATGTACGATATATGTTTGTTATCTATTTGCAGGTAATCTGGCCGGAACAGCCAACCAGTAGGAGCGGACCGCTCCAGTTCTCCGATACAACCCTGTAAGACCTTCCTACTTTACCTTACCTCGCACCTCGCGTCCGCTCTTGTGAAACATCACCGGTATATTTCGCCGATGATATCGGAACTACATACGGCCTGATTTCTGTAAAACCAGGAATATATAGGTGGCTCAGAAGCCAAGGTGCGGCCTAAGTCTCTCCCATAGTTTCAACTCGGTCAAAATTGGCCATCCTATATTTACCCGACAACCCTTTCATCCTTCCCGGGTAAAGACGGGCAGCTGATGATACCCAATTTTTCCCAAATTATTTTCAAACCTGCATATATACCTTCAAAATCACTCTTTACAGTAACTGGTATTTTCCCAAAATTTTTTGTATTTTTACCAAATTATTTTCCTGTTTATTTATTACTTTATATTCTATAATTATTCATGAATGATGTTATAAATAATTTCAAATCATTTTCTTGCTCCATATGTTATTTATATCCTATTTAATTCCCTTAGGACTTAATCATTTCACATATTAGCCAATATTGGCATTATTCAGCTAATTTCAACAATTTTTGCAATAATAGCACAAATGTACATTTATACCATTTTAAAATCAATAAACGATGATTTATATTTTTATATATTAGTTAATCGCCTTAATTTCATTTATTTGGTCTCAATTTCATTTTTACACAATTATTAGATACTTTATTAATTAATTATCTTATTTAATTGGGTATTTAACGTTTAGCCACATTTCTATTTAAATTATAACCAGTTTTTAACCCAACCCCACCTTACCTTTAACCCATTAACTGACCCAGCCCAAACCAAACCCCATACTCGGCCCAGCTCCTAATCAATCTGAGCCGTTGATCAAAATAGATCAACGGCCCAGACACCCCTTACCATAATTAAACCCCCAATGACCCCCCTCCCTCCGACCTCTCATTTTCCATCTCTCGTTCTCTCTCTGGTTCTCTCTAGAACCTTCCTTGGCTTCTCTCTTCCGATGAAATCCGTTCATCTTCTCCGGCTGGTTCTCTCACCGGAAACCAGGGCTCCTGATCATCTCCTGGTTACTTGTTCACCCTGCACGGTCCAGTGATACCTTAGGGTCCTCAGATGAACCTGGAGCGGTTCACTCGCCTCCTATGGGTCCCTTACCGTGTTCCGGCCACCCCCCCCCCCNGTAAGTTTGCAGTACCCCTCACCTAAATCGAGGTCGTTCATGAGGTTTGCCCTTTCTTCTGGGTTCCACGAAACCCTAGTCCTCTGTACTTTTGGGTTTTCCTTAAGATTCGTTTTATATTTACCATATTATAAAGTTTCTTTATATTTTTTCTCCGAAAAATCTCATTTTTTAACAGTTTCAAAACTAGGGTTTCTCGACCTTGTTCTCAAATGGTTTTCTTTTGATTTTTATCCATCTATGCTATGTTTAAGCGATTATCTCCTGATTTTGTGTTATCTGAACTGTTATTGATGAAACCCTAGTGTTCTAGGTTGATATTTACTATTTGACTACGTGTTCGTGTGTTCTTTGTGACTCTTGCTTTGATTCATTGTCATGCTTGTTGTTCTAACGAGTATCTCTTTGTGTTAATCAATAACTTCTATTTAAATGACTCCGACCCTTTACCTTACTGGCTCTTTACTGGTTGATTTATATTGATTCACTTGTGTAAAATTCCCGGCCTGTGATGTTTACCTTGAATACAGGATTTTGTGCAATTTTGTACCAAATTTTGAATTCTTTCCATATTTATGTGATGCTTTCCTTAATTGTACTTGATTCCCTGTAATTGTGATTGCATCCGAGATTCTTTCAATCGATTTTCAAAACTAACACCCTACTTTACTTTATAAATATACTGTTAGTTCAACTTTCCTTAAATATATACTATGTATTTGGCTTTTATTATGTTCTATGTGATTTCCTTGTCCCTAATTAAACAAAATCAGTCTTATAAGTTGATTTCTTTTCCTTTCTTTACCTTGACTATACCGTTTGAACTGACTCCTTAATTGAAGGAGTCCAGTTCGTCTTAATTGGTTTTGATTAATTGTTATTTCCATAATTTGCCTATGCACTGCTCGATTTCAAAACTATATAAAGACATGTCTTCCCTCTTCACAAACACACTGAAATTCACACACAAACCGCAATATTGAGAGCACTGATACACACACAGACCCTGCTCTGAACTTTCTTTTCAAAATACATCTATCTTGCTCTTTGCATCCTTTACTAACTACTCAGTCGGCTTAAAGCCCAAACTGAGTAATCTCTATTGCTCTTTTGCTTCTGCACTACTGTTCTGCTGTTGCTACCTTGTTCTGTATATTGCTACTGTTACTCTATCTTTTGCACTTTTCTAGTCTTTATCATTCAACTGGTATGTTTCTAATTTAGTTTCATAGCATCTCTACACAATATGCTCCAATTTTTGTTTATTTACTTATTGTTCCTTATGTGTTTCATCTTATGGTTCTACTGTATACCATGTAATTGGCATGACCATATGGTGTCCTCTCCCATTTGCTATTCTGCTTTTCCCATGTGATTCTCTATAACTGCTTAAGTCCTGTGTAATTAGCATGCCCCTCCCCCCCCCCTTACTATTTTTCCTTTCCCTTAAGTCTGATATGTCTCCAGCATGCTTATGTGTTCACAGGTTGATATTTCTTACCTTGAGTCTATTGTGGTTACTTGTTCTCACCTTCTGTTTAACTCTATATGATGTAAATCTGCCTCTCCTTCTACTTGAATATTATGCAGTCCTGATCCTATTAATTTATGATATTATGTGACAACTATTTGGTAATTATGTGATAATTGTAATTCTGCCTCACTCGAATGTTTAATGTTATTTATCCCCAATCCCTTACCCCTGTTTGTGTTTGCTCTTTCTTGAGTCCTTTTGCCTATTGGTTACAGTTGTACTGCTTATCTTTTAAAACTTCTTTACTATTGTTCTTAAATTTATTTCTCAAAATGTTGTT
Organism: Nicotiana knightiana; assembly: GCA_005239525.1. NCBI lineage: Eukaryota > Viridiplantae > Streptophyta > Magnoliopsida > Solanales > Solanaceae > Nicotiana > Nicotiana knightiana. The sequence continues at coordinate 5,014 of ML420184.1, forward strand.
GTTTTAAAAACTACTCTTTTCAAACTCCAATTCTCTTTTAAAACTCCAAGCACTCCCCACTACTCTTAGATTCTAGGTTTTTCCCCTTCGTGTGAGCACTTCTTTGGGGACCTCTGAGTACCCACTGAACTCTGACACACAAGGTTGGCCTTCTACACTGCACCTACTCATTCCTGGCTAGGGAACCTGGGTGTGAGCACTGTCCAGGATCTTCTAAGGTCCTTAGAGACTATGACACACTTGGGTTGAAAGAGGTCTTGGCATATGGCATGTTGAATCTGGTACTTGGGCCTACTGTCAGGCTCTCTATAGTATAGCTTCTTGATTTGCCTTTATTCAGTTGCGTAATTCATTATTCTTGGCCTGTAATAATCCGTAAATGAATATTTGGGGCTGGATAGTGAAAGGGTGGGGTTATGCATGCCTAGTGTAATTTTTGGGTAGAAATCATGTCTTGGGATTTATTTCATCTCTGTGCGCAATAGAAAACCCTTTTTAGGACATATCTACTATGCAATAGAGGTCGTGTCTTAGGTATATTTGTGTTTTCATCTCACCACATGCATGCTCACGTAGAAAAATCATGCTAATACCTGTTATAATTATGGTTGCTTCATTCAGAAATCCTGTTCTTGTTCGAATAATAACTGTCTTAAAAAACTGTTTCTGCATGCATATTACTCTAGATATCCTGCTTAGGAGTACAATCGAATTATCATTAGAGGCCATATCACCTTAGGGATCTATTTTCAGCATGTTTTTATTTAAGGTTTCGTGTTAAGTACTCTGGTGAACACCTAGAACAGCATGTATTAGGTTCAATAATTAAGTGAAATCAGGCCCCTTGTATCATCCACATAGATAATAACCTCGCCTAAATTATGTTCCAATTGGTTGAAAATGTTTGTCTGCACTTTTAAACCCAAACTGATTTCAAATTGATATCTTGCTTGCATTCTTAGATACCATGCCTATAGGATCTGCATTTTTCTCATCACATGTCTGTCTAAGGACCTGCTTCTGCCTATGTCTTAAAATAATAATCAACATATGTTCAGACGCCTAGGTGAACCTTAGGCACAGATGTTTGTTAAAAATCAAAAACGATTTTTGTACACTGTCTATTAACCAATGGTTTTAAAATCAGTCATGCATTCTTTTTCTGAAACTCGTCCAAAACCTATTGTTTGCTACTGTCTTCATACCTATAATTCCTGCTTAGGTTCTAAATCTAAGACCTTCGTTGTGTTTGAGACGTGTTATTTACCTGCTTTACTTGCGGAAGGGTACTTGAGCCATATGTTCGTTATGTGTATCCCATATGTGTAAGTCCTAACTGTTTTTCTGCTTGTCGCTTAGAATTCTATCCTTTAAACCTAGGTGTTCAACCTAGTACTTATCTTGTAGGATTTAGTAGTCCTAAACACCCTCCAGGACTTATAGAATGGGACGTGTAATAGCACGCAATAAGCTTTCGTGACCAACATGCGTTTCTTTAAATAAACCTCTAGGGGGTGGGAAGGGTAGAATACGGATATGATGACCGGTGCGCTAATACCACGTGTAGCCCCTCTTCGAGGAGTGATTACCGGGTATTGCGTTGATGTGATCCGTATTATTTTAAACCAAGGACAATTCTTTTTCAAATGTTTTACTCTAATGTTTTCCCAAAACCTTTAAAGATTTTCGCACTTGTTTGAAATCCCCTCTTATATGAACCTTACTTGCTATTTGTTTACTGTCCAAATTCACAAAACTTCTTGGCGGGGACCCACAGTTGTGGATCTTGAGGGGTGCCTAACACCTTCCCCTTAGGATAACTTCAATCCCTTACCCAATCTTTGGTAATGCAAACTAGTTCATGAGTTATCTACTCTAGTTCCCTAACACACCACAAAATCGTTAGGTGGAGACTCTTCCTTAAACCTCTTCCTTTAATGAGTTGTCCAGAATGTCATGAACCCGATCTCTCCGCGCCTGACCCGTGCGAGGAAAAAGGGGGGCGTGACACTCGTCTGAACCTAGTCCACACACTAGCCACTTTTTGGCCTTTGCATTCTTCTCCCATTTCTTCAAATCCTCAACAATGCAATCAGCTCTAGTCTTTGGTATATCTATACCTTCAGCAGTCTTCATCATGGTAGCTAGAGGACCATCAGTGACTATGTCCCAGAGTTCATAGTCTTCTCCAATCAGGTGGTCCTTCATCATGTTTTTCCACCAAGAGTAATATTGGCCATTGAAGAGTGGTGGCCTTGCAGTTGATTGCCCTTCCCAATTTCCAGGTGGTGCACTCATCTTGATCTTCTCCAAGGTGTTAGCCTTTAAAGGATAACCCGCTCTAATACCAATTGATGTTTTAGACGTCAATACCATACAATTATACAAGTTAATTGTGAGGTACCTAATTTTTTGAGTGTTGTCTCAATAGAAGAACCTGGTTCTTCTTGATGTACTTACTTCTACTGTTGCAGAATATTAAAAGCAGTAAAGTAAAAACACAGAGATTTTTACGTGGAAAACACCTGNATCTAACTTGAACAATGCGTACCTATTACAATTTCTTCTATGAAAGCTGAAAGATACAATATTAAAACTCCTACTACAATCAACTAGACTCAATAATTAATCAAATGGAACTGGTTCTTCTAGTTGAACTGTAGCCTTTAAATCGCACAACGATTCTGCTAGCAAAATAACTCTGGGAACTTTGCTTTCAAATTTTGATTCACTTCAGCTTTTGTGCGTGTAGAATTCCAGTAGAAATACATCAAATATTTATAGAGTCAGTTGTTGAGCTTGTCGTCCAATTCTAGTCCAACTCTACTTGGGTGAACAAATTCGTATTAAACTCAACTTCCTTTCTTTTGTTACTTTCCTTGTTGAATTCGACTTCAATCTTCTCATCAGTTTGCAACTTTTTCGCATTAGGAGGCAATCTCTTGGTTCATTGATATTTCACATTTACAAATATCTCCTATGCATATATGTTTCATATGCTGGCTATTTAGTTCAAGATGTGTGCTCTGATGGACCTGGTTCAACTGGTCTGCCATTTGTCAATCTTCAAAACTATGCAGTGACATGGGTCAACAACCAGTATACCTCAAACTGAAACCAATACAACACATAATCGTGCAATTAACTTATCCATAGAAGACTCCCCCACTTGGCTCCAAGCCATAGATCAAAGCATACAATAACTAACAATGCACGTACTCTGTTGCTACATAAATCTCGCACTGAACTTCAACTAAATTCTTCATAATTTCATGTAACACAAATTGTCTAATACTTCAAATTATCTGCAAATCTCACGTTCACCATTATAATAGTCAAGTCAACTCTCATAAGTGACCCGAACTCAAATTGCAACACATACGATTCACTGGAAAAAGAGAACTCGCTACAAAACACATAGGGATCACTCAAACCTCAGGATACCCCGTAGGAGATAACCTACCTACTTCGCCTCAAACTAACATCTCTTTATACCCTTCCACAGTCATAACTATTATGCAATCACTTAATCTTCCTGAGTCTGAATGCATATCACGATATGAAAATCTGCTTCACTCCTCAACTAAACAACATGAATGGATCCGTAACACACACATAACTCGAGACTGTACGTCAAATCAAGACGAAAATCAAGCACCAAATTTACATCTCAATCAACTCTTTTCATCACATTCGAATGATCTGAACACTTTCCGCAATCACATCATACTCGCCACATCCAATCACAAATCCTACTAATAGGGACACCACCTGACATATAAGTCCCAAAAGCACGTGCTCACACAATCGAAATCTTCGTGCTCAAGCAACAGGAAAAACCCGGCCTCAAGTCCTCCAGACTAGCCCATCATCAGCACGCCAAAATCATATTTCACACCTCAACCATGGAATCATAAGTTGTCGATGCACAGCTGATACCGAGCGCTCACATGCGCATATAAATGCGTGGAAGGAATTCAAAGAGTTACGCTTCACGCTGAATCAATGTTGAACGATACGGAAAGAAAGATGGGATGTATATCCTAAATGTCCTGTAGCCTCTCAAAGATAGGTATGGACGTCATCATACCGATCCGCAAGACTTTATTAGGCAGTTGCTCATGACTTGTAGAACCTATGAACCTAGAGCTCTGATATCAATCTGTCACGACCCAAAATCTGCTAGTCATGATGGCACCTAACTCGACCCGCTAGGTAAGCCAACTAATGACTATCCAAATTTCAATAATTGCTAGCAAGTCAATTAAACAGAATAAATTATCTGGATCTATTACATTTCCCAAGGACTGGTAGTATAAATCATGAGCTTCTAAGAATAGAGTTTACAAGCGAAAATAAAATAAATACATAGTCTGTTTGAAAAGTACATAAACAGCACAATTTAATCTAAGTTTACCCCGAACAACAGAGGCAGCTGCAACATGGACGTAAGTACATCTTCAAATCCAGCAACCCTCGAATACAGCAACAACTGCAGCCAACATCTGCACGCAATGTGCAGAAGTACAATATCAGTACAACCGACCACATGTATAGAGTAAGTAACAAACCTAACCTTAGAGTTGAAATTAGTGATGAGTTATCACAAGGTTGGATCTCATACCGATATTTACAACAAGTCACAACATCATAGCACAAGCAGTAAAGGGGTATCTCAGAAGTAAAATGGCTCAACCCATTCATAGTTTCAGAAAAATAGGCACGCTTTTCAAATATTTTTGTGAAACTTAGTTCTTTTGTCAAAAATGCCAAAAGAATACAGGTAAGTTTGAAAATTATGATTTTTCTCAAAACCCTTGCAACAATAAGTAAGAAGTTTCATTTTCTTTCCAAATCTCAAGTACAAAAACACTTCTCTATACCCACATATCAATGTGTGTAGAAAGTCATGAATGACGTGATACTATATAACATGAGGAAAAATTCATCTCTATGCATGTATGTCAAATATGCATATCAAATGCGATGCAACTCCATGATGAAACCATATGCAAGCTCTCAGAGTATCAATTCACTCAGTCCTCCCAGTCACTCATATACATCCCATCGGGCAAACATCACTCATATACAGCCCCTCGGGCAATCATCACTCAGTAGGTACCCACGCTTACTGGGGTGGGTACAGACTCCGGAGGAGTCCTTCAACCCAAGCGCTATAGCAAGCCAATCATGGTATAAATCAATGAGGCCCTCGGTCTATATCAAACATGTTGCGGCGTGTAACCTGTTCCCAAATATAAACATGATGCGGTGTGTAGTCCAATCCCATAAATAAACATGATGCGGCGTGCAGCCCAATCCCATAAATAAACATGTTGCGGCGTGAATCCTGATCCCATAAATATACTCACAATCAGGCCCTCGACCTCACTCATAAATATCCTTACAATCAGGACCTCGGCCTCACTCACTCATCAATTTCTCCAGCCTCTCTCTCTCTCTCGGGCTCATAATGTCATGAAACTATCCCGAAAATAATGATGTGATGTATTAATGGATAACAACAGAGACTGAGATATGATATGCATATAAGTGCATATGATTGAGTATATAAAACAATGAAAGCATATAACTCCACAGCAGAAATGACCTCAGTGGGTCCAAACAGTATCGGCATAAGTCTAAGCATGATATCTAGCATGATTGTCAGCAAAGTTACTATATCACATGGTGGAGACACAGATAACAACAAGATAGGGCCACTATATAGTGCCATGGGAGCCTCAGAGTCCCAATTCAAAGGGTGTACGCCCACACGCCCGTCACCTAGCATGTGTGTCACCTCAATACCAATAATATAACACGTATTTTGGGGTTTCATACCCTCAGCACTAAGTTTAGAAGAGTTACTTACCTCAAACAAGCCAATTCCAATACCGAGCAAGACAAGAGATGCTCCAAAATGCCATCCCAGGCGTCCGACCTCCGAACGGATCGAAACTAACCAAAAACAACTCAAATACATCAAACAACGCTAAAGGAACCAATCCCAATCGAAAAAATTCGAATCTTTAATCAAAAGCCCAAAATCGGCCAAAAAAACCAACCCGGGCCCGCGCCTCGGGTCCCAACAAAATTCATAAAATATGATAACCCATTCAATTAAGTGTCCAACCATACTAGCTTCACTTAAGTCCGATTCTGAATCGACGTTCAAAGCTCAAAATTTTATTTTATGAAATTTTAGACAAAACCCTCAAATTTCACTTTGAAATCATCAATCAAATGCTAAAAACACAGATGGATTCATGAAATATAACCAAAATCAAGTATTAAACGCATACACCAATCCATATGGTGAAATTTGCCTCCAACAATTGTCCAAATCCGAGCTCCCCAACTCAAAATATGACCAAATGAACAAAACCCAGTTGTTCTACCTTGTTTTGCATGCCAAATGATCCCCAAAACTTGTTTTTTATGCCTCGAATGATTTCTTGTGAAATTTCAGTCAAGATAGACTTTTGAATCACTCCATTTGACCTAATAATGAAGGAGATACGTTGGTTTCAATATTTGGAAATGTGCAGATTTTTAAATACGAAGTCAGTGGCAATTTCGTAATTAATCCGAAAAACTTGTAACTCAATTCTTTGTAAAATGGTCATAAAATCCTCATACGATGTCCAAATTCGAAGATTCTTTTTGCTACAGGTCCGTAATTAATATACGGATCTAATGCTGAAATTGGAGCTTATTTGTTCAATATAACATCATTTATGCTTAAAGAAACGGCGTCGAAACATAAGAAAAACGAGGGCAACACAACTCAAACCTATCTGAAACTCACCCGAGCCCCTCGGGACCCCGTATGAACATACCAAAAAGTACCATAACATAACATGAACTTACTGGAGGCCTCAAATCACGCATAACAATATCGATACGACGAAACGCACCTCAAATCAAACTTAATGAACATTCGACTTCCAAAAACTCGCGCCGAAACATATCAAATCAACTCAGAATGAACTCAAATTTTGCACACAAGTCCTAATACATCATACGGAGCTACTCGTGCTCCCAAACTACCGAGTGAAGTGCAAATGCTCAAAACGACCGATCGGATCGTTACACATCTACTCCTTTAGCATTTTCTTCAAGATAGCCAGTGGACCATTAGTGACAATGTCCCATAGCTCATAGTCCTCTCCTTGGACGTGATCTCACATTCTATTCTTCCACCAAGGGTAGTACTGGCCATTAAAGAGGGTGGCCTAGAAGTGGATTGTCCTTCCCAATTTTCAGGTGGCGCACTCATCTTGATCTTCTCCTAAGGTGTTAGCCTCTTCAAGGATAACTCGTTCTGATAACAATTGATGTTTTATACTTCGGTACCACACAAGAGGGGGTGATTTATGTTGCGTCCAATTTTTCGCGTGCACAAACTATAGAAGGACCTAGTTCTTCTATGTGTTCCTTATACTACTGTAGCGGAATAATAAATACGGAAAGTAAAGGACACAAGTATTTTTACGTGGAAAATTCCTGGCCCAAAAGGTGAAAAAGACACGACCTACTACCCAGTAGGATTTTTCCCAGTACTTCACTAAATCATTGAGCCAAAATCAATATTTATAAAACTCTTTGTAAACCTAAGGATTACCTCTAATACTTTCTGGAAACCAACATCTAGATGTTGCGACAACTTCAAGCTAACTCTAATTTGAATACTACACTCAAAGTACCTAGTACAATTGCTTCTAGATAAAGCTGAAAGGTACAACTCAAAAGTCCTACTACAATGAAACTAGAATAAAAGACAGACACTTGGAACTGATTCTTCTATCTGGTTCATGTAGCTTCATGTTCGCACACTTGAATCACACATAAATTGCTTACAAAATGCCTTGCTATTTTGCTCTCAACTTAAGTTTAACTTCAGCATTTGTGTGTGTATGTAAAAAGAGCATCCTGAAATATATAGATTTAGTAGAATAGATTTAGTAGAATAGGAAATAACTAGAGTTATAATGCTATACTCTTCCTCGGTGGAAGAGTCCTAGTTATCTTCAACTTCTAGCTCTTCCTTTATCTAGGATAGAGTTCTCTTCGAGTAAGGAGTAATTCTCCTTATCACTTATGCAACATTTTCATTTAGGAGATATCATTTATAACCACTTAAGTTTATCTCCTACGCGTGCATATTTTATGCTCGAATATACTCGTGTATGTATACACTGTGATGTACCTGGCTCATACTTGAGTTTATTTGTCAATCATCAAAACAAACTTCACTTATGCGAAGAACTTATTGTAACCTTTTCCGTTGGATCTTAAAGACGACATATTTTTCAGATATTTTTTTACTGAGAAAGTGGTCTCGTGGATTTATCTGACCTGATTTGCAACCAACAATTTACATGATGAAATAAAGTAAAAAGACCGTTATTTATGTTCCAATAGTTTTAAAAAAAAAAGCACTTCCCTGTTTCATTCTAAGGATTTAATTTAATTTAGAAGTACTAGGTGAAAAACTAAAATACGGTAAAATTATTTTCAGGCATGATGACACAAAGTAACTAATTTTGTTAGTTTAGGAAACTTCCACACTGAAAAACCTTTTCCCGTGTAAGATGGGAAAAGGTCAATTTGCCTGTGTATATCTAATGCAATTACTTAGTGTCTTTACGTACTCACCGTTACCTTTACTTTCTTTCATCCAAAGTAGAGCTTAGGGCTTTTACTTCTTTTGCGTCGATAGTTACGTTCTCCCTAGGGTTTAGCTACGTTATGGCGATGCTTTGTAGTTCCCAGCAAAAAGTATTTGGCCAAGTCAGGGAGAAACTAGCTTGTTGCAAGAAAAGGAAGATCTCGGATACCACTTGCGATCAGTGGCGAAGCCACATGGTCACAAATGTGGTCAACTGACCACCCTTCGTCGAAAAATTGCACTGTGTATATAGGTAAGATATTACGTTTTAGAGGTATATAACACACATTGAACACCCTTTGTCAGTAATTTTTTTTTACTTTTTTTAAATTTAAATACCCTTGAAAAATTTTCTAGCTTCGCCACTGCTTGCGATATAATTGATGTTAAGGAGTTGAGTCGTTCTTTATTTGCATGTTTTGTAGTTCTCTCAAGTTTTTCTACCCATATATAGAGTATAATAGAGTCACTCCAAAGATCTCAGTTAGGAGAGCCAAATATTTAGGTAGTTTAGACTTTGGATCCTCGTAAAATTGTTACTTGAAATAATTGTAATAGTCTATAATATTTTTATTTTATACATAAGACAACTTTATGAATATTGTTCCATTTTTATCTCCCGCTGGATTGTTGTAATGCTTCTATATACTAATTATTAATTAGAGCTCAGTACTGTTTCGCCTCATTGTAGTGTTATTGACTACATTTGTAGCTGTTTTTATGTTGGTATAATATAATACTTCCTCCGTCCCAATTTATGTGACTTTTTATTATCGAGATTCAATTTTTTAAATTTTGACTGTGAATTTGGACATCGTATCTTTAAAAACTTTTGAGATATACTTATTTAAAAACTACGTAAAAATTGATATAAGTCAAAGTAATTAACAAATTAAAATATTTAAAAACATATTAAAAAATCACGATCAAATAAGGATTCATTTGTTTCTCGAAATTCGAACATATTCACATAAATTGGGACGGAATACTAGCGAGCTACTGATTAAAATCATACTTATTTCTTTTGTGATGCATTTGGAAACATAATATGGAAATTAATCGAAGAAGATTTTCCTCACCAGCTGAGAATTCTGCTTCACATTTCACCAGTCTTAGTGTTCAAGCTCTAATTAGGCTAGCTACTTAGTACCTTGTAAAAAAAAATAACATGATTTCTCTATTACTGTCCTATTATGTTATTTCTATATCCCTGTAAAAGACTTGGAAGAACCAAAGGTGAAAGATAAAGTTTGAACTATGTCATAATTAGTAAGCCTGACGATAAAAATAACATTGTATAGCCACTCTTAAAATAAATAATTTCTGACGGGGCTAAAAATAAAAAAAAATCCCGAAAACATACAAACAATCTCTTTTAATGCGTAAAATTTTTATGATTCAAATGTACAAGAAAAGAATCTTCATGCCTTACATGCAAAAAGATAACTCAAATAAAGGAGTTCGACTGTGCTTAAATAACCATAATTAATACAGACTAGATCCAACTCTTTATTTCTGTCGAAAGGGAACTAGAATCAGGGTGCCACAGTACATTACCTTTAGTCCTTTACCTTGTAAGCCCTGCACCTAATTAATGTGGACATCACAAGGCAGGTTTGCCTAGATTTTGATTTTATTATTTGCTGTTGCAAATTATTTAATTTGGTGATATCTGCATGTGGACGAACCCAATCACTACAGTGCTTGTGCTGTGTACTATTTCTGATGCTTGTGTAATTAGGCTTTGTCGTTTTTTTTCTTTTTTTAATCTAGTAGGAAGCTCCTCACAGACGGTGTCAAATTGTTTGACCAAAAAGTCTTAAGCTTTTATATGTCACGAAGGTGTTCAATGATTATCAATGAATGAGATAATAAATATCATAAATGGCAATAAATGTAAATAGGAGGAATCAGTCACCCAAATATTGAATGGTGTAGATGATTCCACCTTCTGGCAATAACGTATGATAGCAAAAGACAAAATGTTCTTGGATCTTGTGAATGGCAAAGGCAAAATACCAATCAAGGCAAGTTTTTTGTATATTCTCAATAGTCAACTTCTTACAAGTGTTCTTATCAGAAAAGTGAATATTCCTTTTTGTATTTCCAAAACTATCCCAACCCTTACTACTACTTTTTCAGCTCGACCACGGCCTCGATCTTTCACATGGCGACTCCGCCTCGATCTTTCGCATGGCGACTCCTCATTATTGGACTCTGCTCGACCTCGGCCATACCCGTTCGTTTGCATTCGCTGAACCTAATCGGATTTTGACCCATACAATATTCTTCTAAAATTAGCAGTTCATGTAATTTTGCTTCTAAAATAGTATGTCTTGTTTTAGAACGAAACATCATTACCGTTTTGGTTAAATTTGTTCTCTAATTTAGCTTTTTTCTTTTATTACGATCACAAGTCTGATGGATAGAATATAACTTTAAAGAGTAATAACAAAATTACCGAACTGCACTAACAGTAATCGGAAAATAAAAAAACAAACCATACCAACTTAAAACCGTACCAAACCAACCGATAGAATGCCCCTAATTCAACATAAATATGCAGTCGTAATAAGAAACAAACCCATCACATAAATTTTAGTACAACATATATCGGATGGTGTAGAGAGTCATGGATGCCAAATCCTGACCAAAAGACATTCTTCTACTATTCTTCTGCGGCAGGTTGGGTCAGTCCAGACCGCACCAACATTGCATTCAGAGTTTCAGGTGAGCATGCTTGATACTTGACTTTCCCACTGGAGAGAAATACCTCAGCAAGTTCAAGTTTATCTGAAGTGAGACTAGTGCTGTCCATTGTCTTACTAAGCACTTTAAGTGCAAGTTGAACGGCCTCTTCCCTTGTGATATCATCCTTGTAATCCTGCTTAAGTATTGACTGAGCAGCCTGGTTGTTTGCTCCGATTGCTGCAGCTTTCCAACCACCATAATTTCCACTTGGGTCGCTCATGTAGAGTTGGAAGCCGTAATTTTTATCCCAACCTGCAAAGAGAAATGAAACACCAAAAGGGCGAAGTCCACCAAACTGTGTGTAACCTTGCTTGGTGTCACATAGTGACTGAACAAGTTGTTCAACTGGCATGGGTTCTTGATAAGCAAACGTATAGCGTTGAGCCTGGACCCTGGCCGTGTTAATCAGTATGTTGGCATCAGACATAATTCCAGCTACGGCACACGCCACATGATCATCAATCTTGTACATCTTCTCACTTGATGTTGAGGTCTGAAGCAGCTTAGATGTTACTTTCTTTTCACCCACCAGAACCACCCCATCCTTGGACAAGATGCCTATAGCACTACCTGCGTTTCCAATAGCTTCCATGGCATACTCAACCTGATAGAGACGACCTTCGGGGGAGAAGATTGTTGTACGGCTGTCATACCTTCGTGACATTGTTTCTCAACTGCAGTACACCTGATTATTTTTTATCATACAGTGAGTTTGTTACATAAAAATTTCAAAACATGTGAAACTTTGTTTACTCTATTGTACCCTTACCATGAATAAGTCCAAACAACAAGTATGCAAGCAGAGATAGAAGAAAAAAGGATGTAAAAATTGAGTGGGAACAATATAAGTTGCAAATTAATTGAAGCTGAAATTGCCATGACATAACAACCTCAGGGAATTTCCTTTGTAAGGGCAAACTCTGGACTTTTGAATCATGTGTACTGCTAAATTTAGATTTTTGAATTCTAGAATCAATGACACTCTTCATATTTTCTTGAGGTTAACTCAATACCCTACTTGTCTTATAAGTACTAGAGGAATATAAGTTCTCAACCATCATTTCATGAGCCCAGTAGGTAAACGAAAGAAGGCAGCTTAGACACATGAATATTCTTTTAATTTAAACAAGTGAAGGATTTAAGTTTAGATTTGCAGTACCTAAGGGAAGGTTTAGTTACTTGTTATGCAATCTTAGCATTTCCTCCTACTTGTAGCTTATGAACCATAAGTGAAGGGTTGTTTCAGGATGTGTCACAAGATTTCTGGACAAAGTTTTCCTTTTCTTCCACTACAATTGTTCGCATTAGTGTTAAGAGTTTTAGCACCTGTGCAGCCAAACAGCCCTAGATTCTACTAATTTTTAACCTAAATCTTCTTTTTCCCTTCATCCATCAGAGACTATGATCTCCACTATTCTTATGACAGTTCCTGGCAGAAATCACCTTAAACTTTGTTCTTTTGTCCCAAATTGTAGCTATGTAGCTAGTGAATCCCTCATTTATCATAAATCATGGATGCTTAATTTTTTTGGTAATAGATCTAAGTTTGGGATCAAGCTTAATGCTTAAACACTTTTCACTAATGAATAATACCATATGCAACCAAGATTATGTCTTCCGCTAAAGAGGACGTCCTATGCCACTTTTTTTTCACTAATGAATACAATCATATACAAACAAGAAAATGTATTCACTACACGACTTCTACTTTCATAGAAAGCCAAGGTTCAGTTAGTTGTTAACCAAGTAATAGTAGTCAATCAAGGAAGAGTGGAAGTAAGTTGTAACAAACCTACAATCTCTTGAAATCCACTTAGCGGAAAATAGAGCACAATAGAAGAAAAAGATCTATGTACCTATTAGTTGAGACAAATTTTTAGTTGTGTTAGTACGCTTACTTTAGGTCCAATGTTTGCTAAGAGTCTTTTAGTCCTATTAAAGGTTTACATTCCAGTAAATAACATAAAAGAACTTCTTGTGCTAGAGAAACTATTTTTAATGATATTGGAAATAGACGGGCTTAAATGGAGCAATGTTAAACAATGAGGATTCATTTCAACCCCAACTTGGTTGGGATTGAGGCATAGTTTCCATTGTTGTAAGTAATAGCTGTCAAATAGAACTGTTCTGCTTGTACACATAAAACAGGTATACGCAAATAACCCTTTGTGCTTTAAAAGCGTCACTAGAGTCTTAAAGCATGTCTACTTATATACCCAGCATCGCAGAGGTTTGCCCCACCACTGTTCAAGGTCGCACGTGAAGTGATTCTGATACCATATGTAACAGCCCAGCCCACTAGTGATATTGTTCGCTCTAGCGGGCTGAGCTGTTACATTTACCAAATGACAAGTCTATTCTTTTCTTTATATTTTGATAGGCCTCAAATGTCTATTAAACCGACGCAGCTGGTTTACCTCTTCCAATTCCATAACAATGGGAACTAAGGACACAATGGGGAGCAAATAGAGCTAATGCTACAGATTAAGCAATGATGATTAGGAGGATCATCTTCTTGATCATGTTCAACACCTTTGAGGTCCAACAAGACAAGGATCCTTCTGAGTGTCCTGTCCAGTATGTGGAAATGGAAAAGGAGAGAGGATCCTTAGCAAGGGAGGATTATGGGTAACAATCTCACAATGCAAGCTGTAGGTGAGAGAGACTATTCAAGTCGGGGCCAAAAGCCAAAAGGCAATAGGACTAGGGACATTATGGAATTCATGGTTCTTCTTATCATTTGGACCCAATAAGGTGAAAGGAATGAGCATGTGCACTATGAAGTTCCAGAGGAATAGTAAAAAACTTGGAGGGAAAATTATTTGTGGAGAAGAGCTCTACTTCGAGTGATGGCAGGCTCATGAAGATTGTAGATTCTGGAAGCACCTTGGCCTGCAGGCCATAGCAAAGCAGAAAAACCACATGGTCGTGGGTCTTATTGACAGAGTTAGATGTCGCTAGAGTTGCCTACTAGAATAAAATGGCTACAATTGACAGACTGGACGCTAGTACCACCAGTATCTGCTTCATTTCTTACAACCAAAAGATTTTAAGAATTGATCAATTGTCAACTAATTGGATGTAAATACATTTCGGACTGAGTAAAGGGCCTCCAGAAAAATTTTCAAGGCAAGAGCTTAATGTGATCCAAGGTTCATCATATTCCAGATATCAATTTCAATAAAACCCTAATGTTTAGGCAGGGGACTCTTTAGTAAAGCACCCCTACTGAATACAACACCTAGAGCATTAAAAAAGAAGAGATAACGAAAGGAACTAGAAAATTGGGAATTAACTAAGCCAAGTGGGTATCTCATTTAAACTCAGCAAAAAGTGCTGCAATCTTGCAGCTTTGATTTGACATGCCTTTAACTGATCAGGAACTATTGTTTACTACAAGGCGGAACAATCATTGTGGACAACACTAACTACATCTCTCTCCTTTTCAACACTTGAAGCTCCAACATGAGGCCGATACATATAATTTAATATATTATTACCTAACTCCTCACTCAGAGAGATCCCTAGAGAAGACAGACCTCACGGGGATTTCAAATGAAGAAATCTTTATAAATTGGCTCTATCATTCAAAGCCCTCACACGGCTCATGTGGTGCTAAGTGATTAATCTTTTTAGGTTACGCGCCAGAGACCATGGCATAAATACCTAAATGAGGTAATACAGCCTTTTGAATCTTCTTAGGCATCCCTAGTCATATTTTGAGACTTCTACTTCATAATATCCACCTAACTTCCCTACCAAGAAATTCCCAAAATCTAAATTGCTTCCACTGTGCATCTCAACGAATTTTGACTCTTTTTCTCTAATTAAATCAATTCTTTACAACAAGAGCTGCTCGAAAGATGTACTTTATTACACTATTAGTAAAAAAATTAACCTTAATTTGAAATATTTTTATCCTAAAGAGTAAAATAAAGGAGAAAGAGAAGAATGCTAGGAACAAACTAAACTTACTACTATCAACTACACTCTTTCCCATGTAAACCCTCCTACGATATATTTTGTAAAAAAAATAAATCCACGAGTTCAACTAATTTACTTATCCATAGGAATAACACAAAGCCATCATCGATTTCATGTAAAAAGTCTTTAAACATAGCTTTAACAAAATTACCAAGAAAATTGGGGGAAACAATTCAACAATGGAGTAATTTCTCGATTAAAAGCATAAAATTCACGGTAAAATAAACAACCATGTTGCAATTTGCTCAAGTGGGTAACGAAAGGAAAAGAAAGAGTGATACCTGAGATGTGAGATCTAAGAGAAGCGCAATGAAAGAGTCGAGCTTATTCTTGTTTCTGTAGACTTTAGTACAAAGCTAGTCTTTTTGCGCAAGTTTTTAAAACGGGTCGGATCGGGTTTTTTCTGAGGCCTGAAAGGCTATTTGGCTCACTGACCCAATCAAGATATAGCCCAGTGGCTGCAATAATGGGCTAAAGCTAAACATTTTGAAAAGAATAACTAAGAATTTTCATAAAGGAATTTTTACATACCTATACATTATTGAAAATTTTATCACATTTCCTACTCAATTTCAATTTAATTACATTACAATACAAATTTATCGATTATATACACTTTAGGAATTAAATGAGTATCCCTTTATATTAGGAATCAATTATTTCTCATCATTATTCTCTCTCTCTCTCTCTCTCTCTCTCTCTCTCTCTCTCTCTCTCTCTCTCTCTCTCTCTCTCTCTCTCTCTCTCTCTCTCTCTCTCTCTCTCTCTCTCTCTCTCTCTCTCTCTCTCTCTCTCTCTCTCTCTCTCTCTCTCTCTCTCTCTCTCTCTCTCTCTCTCTCTCTCTCTCTCTCTCTCTCTCTCTCTCTCTCTCTCTCTCTCTCTCTCTCTCTCTCTCTCTCTCTCTCTCTCTCTCTCTCTCTCTCTCTCTCTCTCTCTCTCTCTCTCTCTCTCTCTCTCTCTCTCTCTCTCTCTCTCTCTCTCTCTCTCTCTCTCTCTCTCTCTCTCTCTCTCTCTCTCTCTCTCTCTCTCAATACCTAATTCCAGTAATGTAGAGCAAAGAAAAATAGAGTATCAATTCCACCATTAGCAACAATTAAAAAGCTTTGAAGCTTTGAAGCTTTGAATTCGAATTTGGATTTTTAAAAAATATTATTTGTTTGAATTTGGTTTGTCGCAAACAGTTGAGAATTCTCTATACGTCTCGCTCTATCTCTCAATCCGTAATTCTAATTTTGTAAAGGAAAGGCAAAGAGAGCACCAATTTTACCATTGACAGCCATTAAAATCTTTGAAGCTTTGAATTCGAATTTTGATTTTCAAAAATAATTATTTGTTTGGATTGGGTTTGTTGCAAACAATTGAGAATATGGTTTGGAGTTTATATCTCAATTTGAGGGTGTTTTGGTGTAGATTAGATTTGATTTTGGTTGAATTTCAAATTGAAACTCGAAGAAGAAGACATGATATACATTATATAAAATTTGTATTTAAGTTGTATGATATTGTAGTTGTACTTAACTGTGTAAAAATAATGTATGAAAGTTGTAGATAAATTATATAAATCAGATACAAAATATTATATGCATATGTTTGCTCAAACTGTCAGAGTTTTAATCTGTTTTTCATTTTCTTTTCATTTTTTTTAATGTGGAATGCTCTCTTAGTAAGGTTACATTAAAACTTAAATCTTCTCGAAGAAGATGAAGATTGCAGAGAAAATTCTTATGCTCCAAAAAGTAGTTTAATAGTATGTCCTGAAAACCAGATCTAAACCCTTGGAGTTTGTTTGCTTCTTTTCTTGCTTGTGTCCAAGGCCCATCACACATCACATAAACAGTAAGTTAAAGTTCCATCATTCTCTTATTTTTTCCTTCCCTTGCATTTTTCAAAGCTTTACTTGTTTCAGAAAACCACTGTATCTTTAGTATAAGTGGTAGGTTTTACTTGTTATTCTTGCTTTGACTTCTAATCCTTCTCCATTATACCATTACAGAAAGAGTGATATATAAGTGTTGGAGTACTCTAACAAGGTATTCGTTGACGTTATAACATAAATTTTGCCTAAGTTTTTTTATTAAAAAAAAAAGAAGGAAGAAAGGAATATAGGCAGTGTTCGTGTTCACACCTTGTCAACTCTGTCTTTTATTCTTATACTATAATTTTTCCATTTCATATGCTCGAAGAAGTGAAAATAAGTTCGACAAGAGAATATTCTTATGCTCGAAGAAGGTGAAGATTACAGAGAAGAGACTGCCGATGATTGCAGAAAAATAAGGAAAGAGAAGAGGAGAAAAAAAAGGATGTAACTAAATTCCTTGATTGAAGGCACTAATAATGGATTTGGGAGCCTTTTAAGGTGGAATGTATATCTTTTGTAAACAAAACTTGTGTAGGTCAGGTAAATAACAGAACATAGACATTTATCGTAATAAGGTTTCAAATAGTGTATATGAATGAAATGTCACGCCCCAAAATCGAGGGGCATGACCGGCGCTCAACCGGAGGACCCCAGTCAAGCGGACTTGGAATTGTCTTTCTTATCCCACGCGTTACCCCGTGATTTCAATATACATTATTCATGTGAAATATCTATTTATAACTTAAGCATAAACTTACAACTTGAATTTATTTCTACTTTTTATCATTGCCAACATATGATACCAAATACTTACAAAATACATACAACATTTACCAACGTGGATCACGATTACGAACCGTACCATTAGTTACCCAAAATACATATGTACACTACCCACATTGTGTCTACGGAACCTCTACGAATACTAAAAACATAACATTACATGCCGGCAACAAGGCCCCAGTTATATCTGACAATACACAATAAACTCAAAAGAAGGGGGCACGAACCACACATGACCTCGAGAGGAAGTGGGGCTCACCAGTACAGCTGAAAAGGATGAGGAGAAGGCACCACTAACGGCGAGCTGAGCTACCTGCTATGGATCCACCTACATCCATATAAAAGATGTAGCGTCCCGGGCAAAAGGAAAGTTAATATTGTGGAATAGTACTAGTATGTATGAGCAAAATTTATCTCAAGTACAATCAAACAATACACAAATAAGAGACAGTAATAGAACCAATCAATCAATGCACGTGGAAAGAAACAACCAAAATCAACAAGTTTCACAATCTCTCCTTTTCCCCTTTCAACATCACCATATTCAAGAGTTTCATAGATTCTCATTTCAATAGTGATTTAATGATCACATTCCATCCTTATTACCTCGGCCACCCTTATTACCTCAGCCACCCTTATCACCACAACCCATCAACCTTATTACTTCGTATTGCGGCGCGCAACCCGATCCCACCTGACAATCATATTTCATAACAGCAACCACAAACAATTACATCACAAGAATCATCACTTCAAGGAATACAAGTTCATATCAACAATTTATATATTTGGGTCCAAGGCACCATAACTCTCATCAAGTAGTAATTTCATGAACACGGTGTTGCCACAATCGCTCAATTCAGTTACATTGTTTCACAATACTCTTTTTCATTACTTT